>JASAMX010011046.1:0-11658 GCA_030248175.1 Microlaimidae sp. YZB2_3 | reverse complement strand
TATTCTGTGAATGGTTTCCCAGACTGTGTCGTTTACTGAAATCCAGTATATACGTTACTGGTTTAGCGGTAAGTTTTCTAATGGTTGAAAATTTTCGATAGTTTTACTACATTTCTATTATTTGTGTATATTTCCAAAACCAGTAAAATGACTGAGAGAGTATTACGAAATTGTTTTGACTCCGCGGCTAACAAACAACCATTTCTTATTGTATATTCCAAAGTTTTTCATTTAAATGATTCAAAATCAAAATTTTGATCAATTAATTAATAACAAAAAGCAAAATAAAAGAAAGATTTATATTTTTCTCTGTTTCCAATAGCCTATTTTTATATTTGACTAATCAGTATAGAAGGATGAATGTTGAAAATATGAGGGTTAGAATATAAAAAGAATAAGTGGGGATCTTTGTATTTTACCCTGTTCTCTAACATAGTGCGGCACGGTGCCGCTGGGCTAAATAGCATCGTGACGCTACAGCGCTACCCATGAAAAAGTTATTGTTTTATAGAAACATTTCTGATCCAAAAGCATAAAAATACCCAAAAAAATGAAATTTTTCCCGTTTCGCAGTGTACATTAATCATGGGTTTGTTAGTTTTTTTTTTAATTTCGATGTACTGTACCATTCAATACACAGCTAAGGCATGTGCCTTTGCCTCAGATATTGAATGGCAATACTATATAGATCTAAAAACTCCTATAATAAAAGATATGTAGGTTTGATAATGGCTGTTTTAAACCCCCTTAACACCGTTTTTACACTTGTGTGGTTGTCGGCCTTTCCACCTCCCTCCATGGTGAAGCGTGGCAGTTTGTATAGATTTTTTTTACTTTTCAAATATTGAGTTATAAAAATTTAATACAAATCTTAGTGCATTCTAAAATCAGAAATTAACAATATAAAAATTCTTCCCGCTATGCGGAAAGGTCAGATCTATATATATATGTGGGTTGGGTTTTTGTTTGGGTTTTTTTTTTCCGGATTGTGCGAGCTCCTAGTAATCGCTTATACAGAAAATTAATATTATCAGTAATATTTTTTGTTATTATAACTTACAGCATACTCACTCGCAAAATTTAAAGACATCAAAAAATAGATAGTTGTGTTATATACATTTCATCGCCTGATAATTTTGAAGATCAGACATAATTATGTAGAGCTGAGGTAAAAAAATTTGTAGTAATTCGATTTTTTTTTGTCCAGCGTTTATTGGCTTAAAGTAATTTTGTAGTGTTGTAATTCTGTAGAGGCTTTTAACATACTATATCAGATTTGTGAGCGGGTCCGGCTAGCCCGCGGTATGAACCGGATTGAGCCGTGATTTTTAACTAAAATTGGCAGGCCAGACTGGGCCCAGATTTTTAGTTCTGGCGGGCCGGACTAAGAGATAAAACTTTAAAGGGGCATGTGATTCAATCGGGAAACTTCAAAATCCTACTGTTTACCTCAGAGCTGTAAGCCGGTCAAGGCGGCCCGTCCCAACCCTCTGCCGTATTTTTCATTTTTTGATATATTGTTATTTAGAAAAAGCAGGCCAGTTAATACCAAATAAATAAGACCCGGTCGGTCCGCTACCGCCCACAACCGTCCACCCCAAATAAGGCTAAATAACTCCTGGCTCGGCGTGGTCCAGCCCCCACTCCCCATTCATCTCTTCCTTTCCTCCGGCCCGGCCCGGCGTCGCTCTACGATTCCGGCTGAAAGTACCAGATAACTTAAAGTGGGCGGAAATGCAGTTGATATGCTCACAATGGTCTGTATGACTGTGCAGTCTACCAAAAAAGTAACAGGAATTGATAGTTTTATACGTATTTTTCAAACTTCAATGTGACTTATGAGATATCACATAAAAATTTTAAGGACTCTGAAATGTCATATAGTGTTCGTGATCATGTCATAAATATTTTGCTATATAGGAACAGTTGTGGGAGGAGCTAAAAATTATGTTCATTGGAGATAAATGTTTTCCTAACTCTATTTGGCTGAAAGTGATTGTATAACGTCATAACTCTGTAAAGATCCTTAACACTGAATAACTTTTATTTAAATGGGAGAGTTTTAACCATCGATTTCAAGGATTGGATGTTGAAGTTTACTTGCAATCACAAATTTTAGTACAAGAAATATAACAGTAAATAGCTGTAGATAAGCAAATAAATTTGGAGATTAGTTTACACACTAAAATTTTCTTAATTCTAATCCTTAAATTTCATGTAACCAAGATTGAGACCTAAAAATGCGTTCATAATGGTTAAATCAACTTAATTATTGGGTTGGAAAACGGCGCAAAAATATTAAAATAATGTGTACTATTTATAATAGTAATCGACCAATCAGCTGCGTGTGACCCATGCTTATGAAAAAACGACATCATATGCATTTTATTTCTTATCGAAGATTTACCGATTGATTAATCGCCAAACATTTACATATAATATAAACTGCATTAAACATTTATTAAAAGAAAATTAAGATATAGATCCGGAATTATAAAGTTTAATTGAAAGTTTTCGCATTTGGTATACTAAATTTAATCTTTTCTATAAGCAAATAAAATCTAGCTGACGCCGCGATATTTGCAGTATTGAATCGACTATTTAACAACGAAAACATTTAAAATTTTTTACTAAAAGGGGTTAATAACAAAGATTAAAATCTGTATTATTATAATTATTTATCAAATTATTTAATTTGGAACCTAAATGCAAACTTTTTAAGGGCTAAAGTTGGTTAATTTACGTATATTTTGTGAAAAGGTGAGATTAAAAAAAATTATGCGTTCTTATTTGGTTTTTTCAAGAAAACGTGATTACCGCACAATTTTAATTGGTCCCTTCATGTCTGCATTCTAATTTTCAGCGTCAGCCAGATATAATTCAACCATAATACGTTTCTGCATGTTTCAAACAGAAAAAAATTTGTGCCTAGCCAACATTCGTACGCAAAAAACCTCTAAATTTAGTACTGAGCAGGATATTCTGCGTTTCAGACGCGATTTTTAGAACTAAATAATCAGAACTTCATTTAAGAACACAAATAGCTCATATAACAATACGAATGCACCTGAATATCTAATTCTTTATCTGTTGTATGTATTTTTTGTAAAACTAGTCATTTTCTGAGAGTAAATAGATTAAATTTGTATCGCAATTTATGATCCTCATGAAATTAACGCTGTAATTAATTATTGCAAAAAACATTGCTTTATAGTGAGGCAAAAAGTTAACACAATAAAATCTACCTTCATGAAGTAAGGTTTGCTTAGATTTAGTCGTTTATTTTATATTTTAATATAATTTATAAATACGCAAGTTTGTACTATATTCTACAAAAAAAACCAAGTAAAACTGCATCGATACATTGTGTTAAACAAATTAAAATCAGTTTGTCGTCCAGTCTGCTAGTGGTCCTTATCCGTTCATATCCGGAACGTCTATATTTTTATCCGGATTTTTTTGAAAAAATTGGTTGGTTGTAAAATCTTAAAATCGGCCCCGATTAGGCAAAATTAATGTTTAATATGAAATTAGACGCCCATTTCTTTCCTTAGATGCAAAAAAACCTCTTTGAATCGTTAAAATTGGCTAATAAATGACAAAACCGCCAGCCTCTCGAGCGCCTCTCGAGCGCCTCTCAGCCTCTCAAGTCAGCATTCGTTGCGTTGATTTTACACTATGCACAATTTAGTTCATGACTAAAGTCATTATTCGTTTTCACTGGTTTTACACTGTGCACATTGAAAGTAACTTACTTGTTTCCACACTGTGCAGATATTACATTTCAAGCGTTTGTATAGTATACATATTTCAGTTATTAATTTATATCATATTTATTTTGCAAATTTTACATTGTGCACTTATTATATTTAAGCCGTTTTTATACTGTACAGATTTTGTTTATTAATTTATACCATATTTAATATCATGCACAATTATGATGAATTGTTTCAGTTCAAGACATTTCGTTTAGTTGCTTTTATATTGTGCACATTGTAGCTTACTTTTTTCATTGCGCACATATTACAGTTAAAGTGTTTTAATACTATACACATTTTAGTTTTCAATTTATAATGTATTTACTACACCTACAATACCA
The DNA here is from genome assembly GCA_030248175.1 of Microlaimidae sp. YZB2_3. NCBI lineage: Eukaryota > Metazoa > Nematoda > Chromadorea > Desmodorida > Microlaimidae > Microlaimidae sp. YZB2_3. Next base: position 7,559 of record JASAMX010011046.1, on the reverse strand, counting down.
TACCTACAATACTATACCTACAATGTGCCCAATATAAAAACAGCTTAACGAAATATCATTAACTGAAACGATGCTAAATAGATGTGCATGATATTAAATATAATATAACTTTATAACTTAAATGTGCATAGTATTAAAACGACGTAAATGTGCACCGTTTAAAATGTGCACAATGCGCAGTAAATACTTTATAAATTGATAACTGAAATGTGTATAGTATTAAGACACTTTAACTGTAATATGTGCGCAATAAAAGAAAGAAATAAGCTACAATGTACACAATATAAAAGCAACTAAACAAAATGTCCTAAACTGAAACAATTCATCATAATTGTGCATGATATTAAATACAGTATAAATTAATAACCGAAATAAATTAATAACTAAAAGAAAGAAGTAAGCTACAATGTGCACAATATAAAAGCAAGTAAGCGAAATGTCTTAAACTGAAACAATTCATCATAAGTGTGCATGATATTAAATATGGTATAAATCAATAACCAAAATGTGTACTATATAAAAACAGCTTAAATATAATATGTGCACAATGTAAAATTTTCGAAATAATTATGATATAAATTAATAACTGAAATATGTATACTATACAAACGCTTGAAATGTAATATGTGCACAGTGTGGAAACAAGTAAGCTACTTTCAATGTGCACAGTGTAAAAACAGTGAAAACGGATATTGACTTTAGTCATGAACTAAAATGTGCATAGTGTAAAAGCAACGCAACGAATGCTGACTTCATCAATGCTAACTTTGGACTTTAAATACTGTGTGCTGTCCGGTGTCCGGAAATTTTGTCTTCTACATCTTGTCTTTCAACATCTCCTCTTCGGAAAACTCGTCTTTTAAACATCTCGTCTTCGGAAAACTCGTCTTTTGGATGCGATTTTGTAAACGACTTTCAAAAATGCGAGTTTCTCCCTGAATGATAAAATTTTCTTTGATTTTTGGATTTTGCTTAGGCTTAGAAAAAAAATAAGGTTTTTACTCTTCAGTTCAAAAAGCATCATTAAATACAAATTTACTATGATAAAGTTTTGCTTGATTTTCAGGTTTTGCTTAGGCTTAGGTTCTCAGTTTTTTGACTAAATCATTAAATATAAGTTTATCATGATAAAAATTTTACTTGATTTTTGGCTTTTGCTTAGGCTTAGGTAAAAAAAGGTTTTTAATACATGGTTTTAGTCAAAAAATAGGAGAAAATTGTCTTTTAAAAAGTGCGTTTACAAAATCGCATCCAAAAAACAAGTTTTCCGAAGATAAGATGTTTAAAAGACGAGTTTTTCGAAGACGAGTTGTAGAAGACGAGATGTTGAAAGACGAAATGTAAAAGACGAAATTTCCGGGAACCGTGCTGTCCATACACGATCGTGATCTTTGCCGACGGTTCTGCCGACGGTTTGATAGTAAAATTGGTATAAAAACATTAATACCTAAAAAAAACTGTCGGCACTAAGAATATAGATAAAATATATGATTCTATGGAAAATCAAACTTAAATTTTAAATAATTATTTGCAAAATAGCATAAAATCTTATATTAAAACCGTCGGGAAATTGCCGACGGTTTTAGGATGTTGAATGAATTTAAAAAATTTTTTAAGAGAATCTTGATTTTAATATTAGCTCTTAATTTCAGTTTTCAAGAACATAAAAACGTTAATTACATTTTATATTATTGCGAAATAATCGAAAAAAAAACTTTTTAAATTCATTCAACATCCTAAAACCGTCGGCAACTCCCCGACGGTTTTCAATATAGGATTTTATGCTATTTTGCAAATAATTATCCAAAATTTAAGTTTGATTTTGCGTAGAATGATATATTTTATCTATATTCTTAGTGCCGACAGTTTGTTTTAGGTATTTATGTTTTTATAGCAATTTTACTATCAAACCGTCGGCAGTTTTTAGTTTAAAACCGTCGGCAGAACCGTCGGCAAAGATCACGATCGTTGTCCATACTATATCCAGTAAAAGTCGTTTGCTATTCTCAGTAATAGTAATCTTCAGTAATTCTCAGTAACGACATCAGATTCTCAGATTTTACCTTCGCAGCTGTTTCCTAAAATAAGCTTACGTGTTCCTAAGCCTAAGCAAAACCTAAAAAAAAGAATCTACGCTTTTGCTACGCTGTTTTTTGATAAGTTTAGCTTGTTTTTTTAGGTTTTGCTTAGGCTTAGGAACATGTAAGCTTAAGCTTTAGGAAGAGAGCTAAGGTTGTTTTTTTTAGGTTTTTTAGGCTTAGGATCATGTAAGCTTAGGTTAGGAAACAGCTGCGGTGGTTAAATCTGCAGAGCTAATTCCTGCTAGCCGCTAAGATGGGTCATTACTGAGAATTACTGAGAATTACCATTACTGAGAATAGCAAACGCCCAGTAAAAGGTATTAATCCATTTGTGGAGTAGTTCATGATTCATGGATACACAATTTATGGACGTTTAAAACTGATAAATAAAAAACGAGAATTATTTTCGCCGTCATAGCACGACCGTCATATTGATTGAATGCCGTCATATTTTGAACTTGAGTGCCGTCATATGTCATGGACTACTACCAGCTTGGATACAGTAGAATGAACAGGAACTAAAAAATAATTCTCGTTTCTTCAAGTATGCTTCTTCAAGTATCTTGCTATCTTCAAGTAGGCCTTAGTTTTCCTAAGCAACCTAAGCGAAACCTGAAAATCAAACAAAACATTAAATTTAGCTTGATTTTAAGGTTTTGCTTAGGTTGCTTAGGGAAATTAGGTTGCCTTACATTACGCCGACGACAATTCGCCGACGACTATTTCGCCGACGACTTTTACGCCGATGATCATTTCACCCCCGGACTATTTGGCCGATGCCACGTTTCGCCGACGCAGTTGCAAAAATGTTTCTAATTACATAAATATAAATTTAAAACAAGAATTTTTACACGAAATTCATAGATTATATGAGTTTCTTTAGAAAACATATATTTTTAATTATTTTAAAAGTATTGCAGAATAAAATTAAATTTAATTATTTAATTATTATATAATTAAATAATTTAGTTTTTTTATTAAATTAAGTATTTAATTTTTGATCGAATCGCGATTGATAACAAAATTATGTTCCTCATATAAACAATTGTTTTTTTTTGTTTTAAAAAAGTTTAAATAAAAATTGATTAATATAAAATTGCTAAACAAGCCTTTTTCCAGGTATCGTTTGCATTAGTTATTATTTTTCCACTTGCACCAATGCATTCAGCGGAATGTTCAACGAGAAGGCCTTACAATGCATTAAATTGAAGATTACAACTGTTTTCAGTTTAAAAAAAAACACAACTTTCGTATTTTTCCACCTTAGAAAGTTTTAGACGCCTTTGAGGAGTTTTTCGACCAGAATCTGCCAGAATTTGTTTGATCTACGCGACCAAGCAGTTATATTTATATGGGTGGCAAGGAGGATAATTTTGGATAACTGGATGGTGTCAACACTATTTTAAAATATTTATACAAACATTAAAAATAGGTTTAAAAGGATAATAATTTACTTAATTCCCTTTTGTTTTTTTTAAATCAATCATTTTTTGGATATTTAAAAATATTTTTTAAACCGCATTTTTTTTAAAAACGCGTCGGCGAAATGTCGCAATAAAGAAAAAGCATAAAATCATAATAAAATTAATCAATTTTATCGAAAATAACTTTGGCTGCTTGTTTAGCAAATTAAAATTAATTAATTTTTATTAAAACTTTTTTAAAACAAAGAAAAATAACTTTTTACGGAAGAGAAATAATTTTTTATCAATCACGATTTGATCAAAAATTAAAAATTATAATTTTATTGTGTAATAGTATTAAAATGAACAAAAATATATGTTTTCTAAAGATAATCGTATAATCCACTAAATCCTGTTTCAATGTTATATTTATGCAATTAGAAACATTTTTTGCAACTGCGTCGGCGAAACGTCGCATCGGCCAAATGGTCCGGGGGTGAAATGATCTTCGGCGTAAAAGTCGTCGGCGAAATAGTCGTCGGCCAATTGTCGTCGGCGTAATGTACGGACACCTGAAATTAAGGTCTAAAGTCCACGATAAATGTTATTGTGAGTTTTATCACGATAATTTACTTGAAAAATAAGTTTTAAACAATCCATCTTTCCAGTGACCGGAAAATTGGGTTACTAATGTATTACGTGTTTTCTATATTAACTTTGTAAATAAACCATTTTAGTTCCTGTTCATTCTACTCTATTTAAGCTCGTAGTAGTCCATGACATATGACGGCACTCAAGTTCGAAATATGACGGCATTCAATATGATGGCGGTGCTATGACGGCAAAAATAATTCTCGTAAATAAAAATGAAATTGTTTTTTTTCAAAAAGTGTCTTTGTCGTTTTTCAAGCAGGGTTTTTTTTATCTCAGGCAAAAGTGATGGTTTTTTTTTAAATAGAAAAAAAAATTTTGTGTATGAATGCAAGAAGCCTTGCTAACTCCTTAGATGAGCTAGATGTTCTGATTTCAGGAGACGACTTTACCTATGGTGCTATTGATATGGTGTCCGGAAAAAATACATTCTGCATAATATCTTCCGAAAGAATCTCTTCTGCAATAATGACTTTTGCAAAAATACATTCCAGTAAAATATCTTCGGAAAAAATAACTTCTCGCCGTGCGTCGCAGAAGATATTATGCTGGAAGGTATTCTTTCCGCCCTTCTAACGCTGAACGTTGGATGAATAAACCGACGAGTGAGGCGCGCAGCGGAATGGAAATAAACAAATTTTGTAATTTAAAACATTACGTACAAGCTGTAAATAATAAAAATATCAACATTTTTTTAAAGAAGCATTATTTAATAATGTATCATAATACAACTTAGCTTAATTTTAGGTTTTGCTTAGGCTTAGGAAAATAAATTTAATTAAAACAAAATTTTTAAAGCATTTAAAACTAACTAAGAATGTTTTATACTGAGTTTTCAAAACCATAAAGTTTAGTTCAGCGGAATAAAAATGAACAAATCGTGTTATTTAAAACATTACAAACCATTGATAACAAAAATTTTTTTAATAAAACATTATTAAAAAATGCATTACAAATTTCGCTCGATTTCAAGGTTTTGCTTATGCTCAGGAAAAATAAATTTAATTAAAACTAAGTATTAATTTGCTTTTAAAGCCTTTTACACTAGTATGATTTTTATACTTTAAGTTTTTAGAAGCATTAAGTTTTTAATTTGTTCATAAGCGAGTAATTTTAAGTTTAGAATTAAACAAACCAGTGTACTTTTCATTTAGTAATTTAGTTTAATAAATTTACCAGTGCATTAATTTATATTTAAAGCGTAGTGTAGTAAATTAACACAATATAACATCAATCAAACAGTTTTTGGTTTGTAAATTCGCATAGTTGGCAATGTTTTAAATTATAAGATTGCTTTATTTTAATTTCGCTGCGCGTCTCACTCGTCGGTTTATTTCTTGAAAAGCGGAAAAAATACCTTCCAGCATAATATCTGCTGCGACGCACTGCGAGAAGTTATTCTTTCCGAAGATATTTTACTGGAATGTATTTTTGCGAAAGTTATTATTGCAGAAGAGATTATTTCCGAAGATATTATGCAGAATGTATTTTTTCCTAGCGCCATTGATATTCAAGATTCAAGATTCAATATTTTATTTTTCTAGTAATACATAAAAAAAACAGTAAGAAGGACAAAAACAAACACAAATGCGATTGCAACCCAGTTGAGTTACAATAACACCAAAAATCACAAAATTGAGAGAAGACCTGGCTGATTTAGATTTACTAGAAAAAAAATGACTAAAGGCCTTAAAAAATAAAGCTCTTTATTTAGCCATTTAAATTTCCATTAGTTAATTCATCAAAGATTTTTTAAATTGGTACAGAGTTTTGGAACTAACTTGATCTTCATTTAGATAATTCCATTTACTTATAACCATACATGGGCACGGGGGGGGGGGGGTTGGGGGGGTTAACCCCCCCAAATTCTGAGAAGTGGGGTTTAACCCCCCCCCCACTCAGAAGTGGGGGGGAGAAAAAGTTAACCCCCCCAATTTTGGAAAAATGAAGAAAAAAAAAATGTCTTTAAAATGACTTCTAACTGCCTCCAAACTTAAGTTTTGAGGTCAAAATGAATGTTTTAAGCAATAAAAAGCTCAAAAATGCAATAAAAAGGGCTTTTTGACCTAAAATTAGTGTTTTTACCCTATTTTTCCTTCAAAATCGAAAAACGATATGGGTAAAATGCACTCCAGAAAAAAAAACGATATGGGTATTTTGCGTTTCTCGGATTTTAACCCCCCTAATTTGGGGTTTAACCCCCCCCCCACTCCGGACCAACTTGCCCATGTATGCTTATAACTCTATTAAAAAAACTGTATTTTCTACAATTGACTCTTGAGTGCTCTTTTTTGAGTTTTTTTGAATGTCATCTGGTTGAATTTGGGTTAAAAACAAAATATTTCTCAGGATTTAAGTTTACCAGTTGGTTTAAGATTTTAAATGTTTCAAACATATCCATCTTTTCTCTTCTTTTCTCCAAAGTTTCTAGATTAAGTGTTTTTAGTCTGTTTATATATCCAGTATCTTTTAAGTTACAAACTTTAAAAACTCGTTTGGTAAAATAGCGTTGGACTTTTTCTACAATATATTTATCTTTAGTCATATATGGGTTCCAAACAACACTTGCATACTCAACAGTAGGATGAACAAAACTTTTATAAGCAATAAGATAGTTTTTAATGGATTAAGATTTGAAACATCTAAAAATTAAGTTCACTGTTTTTAAAGCTTTACTAGCTATTTTTTTACAATGTGTTGAAAACTTTAAGTCACTAGTGATGAACACACCTAAGTCTTTTACCATATTAGTTTTAGGTAGCTTCTTATTATTTAAGTAATAATTCGTTTTGTGCACATTTTTACAAATATTTAAATGTAGTACTTCACATTTATTTTCAGATAGATTGAGCTGCCAAATTTGTGAAACATGGCTCACTGAAACAACCACTGACCAAATGATTTTAAAAAACAGAAAATTTAATCATTTTTTTCTAGTAAATCTAAATCAGCCAGGTCTTCTCTCAATTTTGTGATTTTTGGTGTTATTGTAACTCAACTGGGTTGCAATCGCATTTGTGTTTGTTTTTGTCCTTCTTACTGTTTTTTTTTAAATAGAGCAATACGTCTGATTAATGTTTTTTTGTTTGGTACTCGTCATCATATTGTGCTAGGAACAGGTTTTTTAAAACCATAATAATTTTAATAATTGTTCTTTTTACAGAATAATATTACATTTTTATTGAATAAAAAGCCAGTATGCGTGTATAAAAAGGGTGTAAAAGCATGAATATGTGATGAAAATTCACGTTTTGGAAGAAAATTTTAGTATGAAAAAGGTACCTAAAATTTTCCCGAGGGGGGAGGGGGGGTAGGTTATTTCAAAATCTAGAGGGGGGTCAGGGGTAGAGAATTCGGAAATTTGGGGGGGAGGGGGGGCCCCTAGATTTTTCGTCTAGGGGGGGGGTCCCAAAATTTCGAGGCT
>JASAMX010011045.1:0-12014 GCA_030248175.1 Microlaimidae sp. YZB2_3 | reverse complement strand
TCTAATACTCTTAATATTTTTGTACTTTTATTTTATAAAAGACTCACAGCAATTAACAACGCCAAACAAAACTTTGAAGTTTATTTACTGTTAAAAAAATACAAAACATTTTTTTATTGTTGTTGGATCCGGTCCCGTCTGAAGTTTCATAATAAAAAAATCAAAATGTTAGTTTTTATAAAAAGAATATGGAGATTTAATGTTGAAATTTTAAATTTTAAAAAACTTCTCAATATTACTGAATTTAGCCTAAGAGCATGTATACAAAATGAAAATTCGATTGTGGCTAAACAAGATGGGGCTAAAGCAAGTTGATTGGCCTACTAAGTTTTCCAACTTAAACTCAATTAAAAAATGCTGGCATTAAATGAATGAACATTTAAAAAACTGTTTTTATGGTGTTTCCTTCGTGGTCTGATCTTGTGTTTTAAATTTCTAAGCGACATATTTGAACCACAAGATAACAATAATATGCTTCGATAACAATTTAATCTGAATTTTTAAAGTTTTTTCTCTCTAAATTTAGACAATAAAATTTTATTGTGCCACGATTTTGAAAATCGGTAGAATTTAACTTATTTTGAGATTTCAAAATAAAAAAAAACATATTTGCTGCAATTTATAACGCTTATATTTTAAGCTGAACTAAAAAAGGGTATAATAAAACCAAAAATATAATATATTTTTGATAAAACTGTATCATTAGTGTTTCTTTAAATACTTAATTCAATACATGTACAATGTATATAATCCAAAGGCAGGATTTTGATCAGAATAATATGCCCGCCAGAAGTTTACCATTCTGAATGCCTGAACTTGTGACACCCAGAGCACCGAGCTCTGGCACTTTGAGGGGGAGCCCAGTTTTCAGCAGCTTTAAAGAAAGCATTGGTACTCCGGAGCTCCGCCCTATTTTTAAACAAATTTCACGAATAATTAAAAGCAATAGCATAAATTTTTTGTCAAATTTGTTTTTTTAACTAAAAATGTTTCAAAAATTTTTAAAACAATAAAATTAGTCCCAGGAATACAGATAGAATGGTTTACAATGTATTTAAAGCTAAAATAAGCTATAAATGGTTCGTTTAAAGGCAAAACTCCAAAGCTTCAAGTTCTAGTGCTCCCTCCGCTTTAGATTGCGGGATCTCCGGAGCATGATATTAAAGTGTGGGAACATCACTAGCCTGAACCTTATTTAGTTATGACACTTTTATTACCAAAATTACAAAAACAATATAATTTTTAAACTGCAATTATTTTTTAATTCATCCTGTTTCTTACTTGTGAATTTTAAACGCCGCTTTGTACATAGATTCCTCCGTTTTTTTACTCGTGAACTTTTTTGCTTGTATATTTTTAAATTTTAAATTTCAATAATGTTTGAACAAAAGAACTTTGCTTAGTAAATACAGAATACCATTTTGGGTGTTTAAATTCGATCGATAAATGATATATGTTAAATTTATAATTATTTACTTACGGTATATATTATGTATTACAATTAATTAAGCTGAAATTAAGTTATAACAAACTTATTTAAATATAGTTTGCTTTTTAATATTTATTGACGTGTATAAAAGAAAAAAATAGTTTCAGAAATAGTTACAATAATCAGAGATACGTTTATAGTTACAATGTTATTTATTGGCGCATTCTGAATTTCATTTTTTGCGCTTAAATTTAATTATATTTGGTCTTTCAAAAATAGCAATGAAATTAGCGAATAAATTTTTAAAAAACTACATGCATTTATTTAACTGGTTTTTTTTTAATTTAAAAAAATTGAATTCTTGATTTTGGAGAAATTTTGACTAAAAAATATAAAATTTCCTATGTTTAAATGCGGTAAACTGTTTTTATTTTTATATTATAGGACCGAAGAGACAAAATTGATTTATATGAGTGCTTTAAAATTATACATTGCTTAAACAATTTGCAAGCCAAAGATTTTTTCAAGTTTAACCTACAGCCCACCCGTGGTCATCCCTTTAAATTGACCATCGAAGAAAGCAGAATCAATGCAAGGAAATTTTTTTTTGCTAATAGAGTGGTTACACCTTGGAACAACCTACTCCCATCTCAAGTAACTGACGATTGCTTGTATGCATTCAAGAAAAGTTTTAAAACTGACTTAAATAAGAGCTCTTATTGAGCCTTTAAAGTCACATCAGATAGCTATGTTCGTTGATATCTTGTTAAATTTGTATTTCATATTAGCGACAATTAAGTCGCAGAATTGATGTTGTTGATGAAAAAAAAAATAAAAATAGAAAAATAGAAAAAAAAGAGAATAAGAGAAAAAAAGGAAAAGAAATAATGATATGATAAAAACAGTAGAATTAAACTATGCATAGACTATGCTTAGTATAATATTTATTCTGTTATCTGATCATTAAGTTAAGTTGAAATGTTGCTGATCAGTTCCAAATAATTATATTTCAATCGAAATCTGGACTGACTTTTATGGTCCTAAGAATAGGTGTAAAACAAAAAAGGTGTTTTGGCATTTTTTCATAATATAATTACTATCTTATTAAACACCTGCATCACTCCTGGACCGCGTTCCAGGAACGCGCGTGTAAAGGGTGTAAATCTCAGCCTGTGATCGGCTATGACATCAATTCCCAGCTTTGATGTGCCGACTATCGCCCACCTGCAACGTTCTGGGAACGCGTTCCGAGCGCGTTCTGGGTGCGTTTCAGGGATCCCTGAGAAAGCCAGAACCCGCTCCAGGATGTCGAAAATTCTTGGAACGCATTCCCGGAACGCGCGTTCTCTAAAGCGTTCCCAGAGTGCGGAACGCGTTCCAATCCTAGGCTACTTTCGGCCGGCACTGTATATATAAATAGAATACTGGAATTTTTATGCAATAAATCTGGCACATCAACTGTACATATACAGTCAACCAAAAGTTCACTGCCAACAGTTCAATTCACGTGCCCTGCAAACAGTTATGCAAATAATTTTCAATCGTTTTAAAATCAAAGCTATATTGTTTAAAATATTTTTAATCAAAGGTCAAATTCAAACCTTACGCTAAATTTGTTTTCGCTGTGCCTTTCGCCATTCAGTGGGACCTCAGTTAAGTTGTCACAACTTTGCGATAAGTTTTGTTTAACACTTAGTTCTTAGCCTGTAACTTGTATTAGTAGTCCATGACTGGTTGAAATAAAAGACTCCTTAAAATTAATTATGGACACCTTAAAATAATGGAGTGTAGAGTCTAAATTTGGTGATTGCGCAATAAAATGGTTATTGCCTAATAAAATGATGTTATTTCCAGATTTAATAAAAGAAAATTGTTCTTTGCAACGTTAATAAAATGTTATTTTGTTGTTTCGATATCAAATAAATGTTTTACTTACTTAAACTGCAATATTCATTGAAAAAACTTTATATATTTATAAACCTTAATAGTTATACTTCCATTTATCATGAATACATTGTAACAGAATGCAGAAGTAGTGCAGCAAACATCAAAATTGCTACAACTATTGATATTTTAGGTTTGTTGTGCATACATTTCTTCAACTTCAGCATTTTCTTTGTGGTGAAATCTCCACAGCGTCCCTCTCACACACCTGATACACTTCCCCATCTACCTTTTTTTCCCAGATGGACTACATAAATTGTACTTTAACAATTTTCCGGTGCACAAGACAACAAATCAATATTCTTCCAAGCTAAAAAAACGATTTTATTAAATTTACATGTGCTTTGTCCATGACAGACACATGTTATTTGGCCTGCTCCTGTCAGCCAATTCTAACTGTACCTAGTTTATCTACTGTTTTACAAATTTCAGTTTTTACAAATGTCTGTTTTTTGCTTATTTCTGGATTTGGCGCCTTCCTCTAAGTTTGTGTACAACAAACTTCAGCACACAGCACCTGACTTGGGGTTGGTAAATCTTAAAATACCGTTGATTGCGCATGTTAGAAATCATAAACAAACTTAAAATAAAATTTTCTGTTTTATTTTGCACCCAAAAGAAACAGTTTTTGTGGTCATCTCTTAGGAAAAGCCATGTTTCAAAATTACGGACATTATCAAAAAAAAATAGAATCCAAACTAAAGACTCATTTATTTTTTCTTGTTTTATACAACTTTTATGCATTAGGGTACGTGGCGGGACGTTTTGCCCGGCTTTAGGTTCGGCCAGCAATTTAGGGTGTTGAAAAATTGGCTTATTTTTAAAACACAAAAGAACTAGAACAAAAGTAACAGAATGAATGTTCAATAAAGTGTTTTTGCTAAGTTTTTTATTCATGTAAACTCTGCATTATTAACATTTTCATACAAAAAATGGATTTTTTTGATTTTCTGAATTTTTCCTTGGTGTTTGAATTGCATCAAATTTAAAACTAGGCAAAATATAACCTTTCAATAAATTTTATTTAGTGCTCAGTATTGTTAACTTTTATTTTGTTATGATTTCTTTGAAAGAAGTTTTCCATGCATTATCCTAATGTGCATTTTCAGATCACGGTAAGTTTGGCCACCTTTTGTTTCGAGAGAACTAAAAAAAACCTGCCATTCCTTTGTAGAACCTTCTTTTAGCCAACCATCTAGGAATTGATAGAATCTTGTTGTACTGTACTGTGTTAATGAAATTTGTTTGCGCGTTTGATTTATAAGCAGTTGTAAGGTTTAAATTAAAATTAAATCGAATATTTGACATTGAAAATTATATAATATTCTTTTAAAATATAACTTGCTTTTTTTGTATATTTCGGTTTTAATTTCATGCCCACACTTTTAAATATCACTTTTTAAATATCAGATTTTTTGACACAAAAAATTAAATTAATACGGAAAGTAAAAAAATTATCATCTTTTACTTAATGCTTAAAAATTTATTAAGCAAAGCGTAAAAACCATCCACAATCAAAGATCATAGAAAGAAAATGCCTGCGCGATAATATAAAAATGAATTACACACCAAGCCAGCCTATATTTGGTCAAGACAGCTAATTTTTTACATTATTTCGGAAACTAAAGCTTCATGCGATTTGTTCTTAAAAATGGGATTTCTGTTGCATATCTCTAATCTGTAAATTTTTGGTTGTGCCAAAACAAATTTAAGATCACCCTTGCCTCCACAAAATCCGGAATTCCATAAAATTTCCTTAGATTTTCTTAAGAGCAAAGAATAGGAATGTAATGCAAAATTTCAAACTTTTTTTGAGGTTATAATACATTAATACATTTTCACAAATGCCCATCTCTTCTAATTGTCCTATGTTCTTGTTTCAGACAACACTGTTTCTTACTATAATATTGTTTTTAGAAAACCGACCTTTTTTAAATGATGAAAAACTGGAAGCTCTTTAGCTTTGATTTCAGGTTTCCTAAACCTGAGCGGCTCTCTTCCCTCAGACCCCCATTCAGGATTAGTACTTTCTTTGACTTCAAAACCTTTCAGACTACCTTCCCCCTGAAATAAAATCCTGTGCCCGGAACTAAATAGTGTTATCTCCATATAGTGTAATCTAATTCTTAGGTTGGTGCAAAAATGTTAGGTTATTTCCCTTGTGGAGTGATGAAGTCTTGTAATAAACATAGCAAACATATGTGATAAGTGGTTATCCAAGCCACCACTTACCATGTTACATAGTACCAATCCTTCAAAAACTTGTGTAAGTATATTAAAACACACTAAAAATGTCAGGTTATTTTTTGGCGGAGGGATGCAATCACATAGTAAAAATCGTAAACTTCAGGGTGAATGAGGTTACCGTACCCACCTAACCCATCACTGACCATTATAGAATACCAATTTTTTTTAAAAAGTTGTATAAGAATTATAAAAACTGTAAAAGTGTCAGGTTATTTCTTTCGCACAGGGATGCAGTCAGAAGCATTTTCTTGTGAAAATGTTTGGATTGGATTTAAATAACAATTTACTAGGTTTGAATTACTAATAGACATTATAGAATTTCTTTAAAATTTAAAAACGAAGTAAAAAATCAGGTTATTTTCTTAGCGTAGGGATGCAATCAAATATTAAACATCAATGATAGGCAAACGCAAAGAAGTTATACCCATGTTTTAGAGTTTGTTTTTTGTTCTTTTTTTAAAGCCTGAAAGGTGGCCGAATTTAAGGTGGATTTTGTTTTTTGTTCTTTTAGGTTAAAAATATTAAAAAAACTAAGTGGAGTGTAATATGATTTTTGCCATACATTTTTTAAAGTTGTGTGGTTGCAATAGAAATCATGTTATGTGGAAATAGTTTTTTCACGCTAAAAAAATTCAACAAAAAACACAACATATTAAAACTGGATTTTCAAGGTTTTGACATACTTATTTAAAGCATTGCTATTAGTTATAACAGGTGTAAAACAGGAAAAATTAAATACTATTTACCTAAAACAATACATAAGGATGAATTTGCAACCTTCAAACTTTCAAACTTTTTACATTGCTTTTGACAATAATTATAGCCATTTTTTTTTCAAACTGGCCGAACCTAATGGCAAACGCCTTAAGTTCGGCAACTTTAGAAAAGCAGTTTAAACCTTCACTGATTTTTTATTATAACGGAAATTTTTAAACTTTGCTCGGGAATAACAAAAATAGGTATTGTTAATTTTAGACAGAATCTTGGCTTGATTGAAAGAGCCAAGAAAAAATTATCCAATAAAATAAAAGAAGGTGGCCAAACTTAAGTCAGTTACCCTATGTCTAAACTCACTGCAGATCAACTACGCCAAAAAATGGCTCCTGCAGCCATCTAGAACCCAATCCTTTTTGTGCTTAGGGAAAAAGCTTCACCCTTTTTTAGTAAAAAAATGATGTCTAACATTCCAAAAAACATGATATTCTGGCTCCACATTGACTAACAACTCTCACAAATGAGTATGAACCAATCAAAGAGAAAAAACTTTTAAAGCTCTAAAATCCATAGGACCCTCTTTGCTGAAAACACATTGTTCAGCGTAAAAATGCCCATATCAAACTTTTAAAACTTTAACCCTTTAGGGCACTTCCCAGGCTATGAGCTTCCCAATGATACCTCATTCAATTTATTCCATTGGGTGGTTTAGGAGGAGTTAGGAAACACACATGCACACACAGACAAACTTACAAAGACACACACCTACGTCTATAGATGGTAGTCTAATGCTGGTAGTTACGTCATATATAGATAGTGCTGGTAGTTACGTTAATTAGGAATACTTACCAGCTATTCAATATATTGATTCTTTTTGCAAACTTTGTAATAATTTTTAATTACAGCACTCCGCTTTTTTTTGTTCTGTTTTTTGATGACGGCCCTACAATTATAAAACCAAAATTGTTGGTTTTTTTAATAAAACATTGCTAAAAAAGATTTTTTTTATTAATTTTAAAAGTTTTACAGTTTTTTGATATTAAATTTAAATAAAAAGCTAATTGTCAATATCGTTTTTAAAAGATCAATTTTTCAAAAGAAAGCACTAAAAGTTTACATTTTATTAAACTTGGTTTGATGTTTGGCATTTTTTTTTATTATTTAATTTAGAGCATTAAAAATTCCTGTTAAAATGAATTTTAATTATGTTTTAAACAATTATTTTGTTTGTTTTTCATGCCATCTTACGCGTGTTATTTGAACAAACCATGTCTTTTGCATGAAAGTTTTTAATTCCACTAAATGCTAAGGTGTGAACAGGCTGTTTCTAGGATCTGAAAACTGGGAACTCGTTAAACTCTGGCTAAACCCGCTTTTTAAATGGAAATTGTTTAGTGTTAGAAGGTCTCAAAAAGTCAGCCAATAAGAATTAAGCATTTCAATTTTTTACAACCAATAAAAGCAGAGCCAGTCATTGAACATATTTTTCATGGACATTCATTCTTTACGCTTATTGACTGCGCTCATGGAGCGTCCTTCCCTGAAAGTGACCTGAGCAATTGTCACTTCTGCGCTTTCCCTTTCTTCATGGGGAAGAGAGGGACTGAGCTGGCGGAAAAGCAGACGCCTCATTTATGCCGCCTCTGCTAGTCAATATAGAATGAATGAATCTAAACAAACAGTAATAGTTTAAGAACAAACTTAAGTGATTAGATAAATCATTATATATGTCAGAAAATAGAAAATATTATCACAAAATATACAATATTAGATAAAATAATGTTATATAATTAATTAGATCATGTTTACAAGTAATGAGCAAAGGGCGTTGTTTTCCGCCCTATATCTGGTTGACTTTTGAAAGCAACGTAAATGAGGCGTCTGCTCACTTTACGTTTATTTCATGGAACAATGCTCGACGAGTGCAGCCAATCAGCGCAAAGAATGGGCGTCCATGAAAAAGATGTGTTCCATGAGTTTTTCAGGCCGGGACGCTTAAACAGCAGGAATATTTAGCTCTTTTGACAACCTATCCCATGGATCAAAACGTGATCACGTGATAACAAATACCATACGGCGTTTTAGAGCTCTTAAAATGCCAGGGTGTATAGGTGTGAAAAGGGCTATAAGCCTGTTTTTTGTAAAACACTTTACTGTAGTGTTGCAATGTGGGAGACTAGTATATTTTATATTTTCATTTATTAACAAAGCTGATTCAAGTCAAGACACAAATTATTAAACATAAAACTATATAAACGTGACTAGTAACCGTTCAGGAGAGCCGTGGAAATTATCACCAGCAACCAACTAACCAATATTCTTCTTTTAAGTCCCTTTTATAGTCAAGATCCTAATCTGTTTTTGTTTGCATAATAATCTTGTCTAATTGGCGGAACTCTCATTACTACTTTAGGTTCCGCCTGGTTGCTTTACTTTAGAGGCTTAATTATTGATATTAGATGATTATCTGATTGTTTCCACTTTTTGGGACTACAGGAGACAAACAAACTCTCGCTAAATTGTTTTGCTATTTATTTATTTTAATGACGCAATTGAATGTTTATGAACTAAATTATATTATCAGACCTGTGCACGGCCCCCTGGGGTTAAAACGGGGGGGGCAATTCCAAAATGGGGGTACGGGGGGGCAACTTTTTTGAAACGGGGGGGGCAATAAAACGGGGGGGCAAGCAGGGGGGAAAGAAAAAAAAGAGAAAAAAGAAGGGAAAAGGGAAAAAAGGGACAAAAAAAGCGAAAATAAAGTAAAAATAGGTCTAAAATGGCTTAAAATACATTGAAATAGGCTAAAAACTGCAAAAAATTCGCGATGATGGCGTCATCATAGGTCAAAAACGGCGTCATAATTTTAGGGTACTTTTTCATTTTTTGGCAGGGGGGGCAATAAAACGGGGGGGGGGGCAAATCCTCCAAAAAAACGGGGGGCATTTCCAGACCGTGCACAGGTCTGTATTATTGAAATTTTATTTTATTGTTTAGACTGTGGTCTTTGTTGTTCACACTCCTCCCTTTTTTAAGATTGGCCGTCCTGGGCAATATACTTTACAAAACTGCTTAAAAATACAAATTGATTAAAAAAATGTATGATAAAATAAATCTCAACAAAAAATGAAAACAAGACGAGCTTCTGATTTTAGTTAAGTAAAAAATATTTTTGATATTTTAAATAACAACAAGCTGATTTTAAGAATATGATAAAAGATTTTAAGAAGAATATGATAAAGCTCGTGATCCTATTTTTATTCTTTGGGACTGTTGTATGATAATTTTTTTTCACAGCCAGCCCAAATTTTTACAGGCTCAGTGTTTGATTAGGGTTGAGCTGCCCCTATTTCTTCTATCTATTCTTTTAATTGGATACTTTTGCGACCCGAAGGATCAGAGTGATCAACCATAAGACCATACCAATGGCGGCGAATCCCAATTGTAATTGTGGGCTCCGTCCTTGATTTTGGCTTCCCAGGGCTTTTCTGGCTGAAGATAACTGTTGATAAAGCCGTTGCTTACTGCGCCTGTAGCAATCGCGACGCTTCCGATTTCTATAAACGTTCAATTCCGAGCGGGGCTTTGATTTTATATGCACATGCGCCGGTTTTTAAATTCAGAATTTGGCGCAATTACAGCATTCTCTGAGGACATGTGCAAATTCAGCTCCACCAGATCCTCCATATTTGTTGTGTTTGGCGGTAAATCTGATACAGTTTCTGCTTCAAAGTCATCTGATAAATTCAAAACAATCCTCCCAACTGAAAGACAATCATTTTCCTGGAATTCGTCGCCGGGAGTTTTGATGACCTCCTCCCTGCGCTGTGGCCCTACGGCTTCTTTTGACACTGTCATCTCCATCCATCTCCGCCAGTTGCTCTTTTAAAGGCGACTCGGATTCGTTACTAATTCTTGATGGGCAAGACATTGCACCGCAAATAGAAAGATCATTTCTAAAAAATCAGAACAAGGCTCAGAAAAGTATTGTAATTGCGCCATTTTTTTGTATCTCTAGCGCTGTTAAATTATCGTTATTATATTCATTATTTTGATTAATTTGCCCTTCAGACTGAAACATTTTTGTTTCAGTAGTTGCGAAAACCTGACTTTAAGCTAAACCTCTTTTATTGCCCTGCCCCCAAAAATTTCCCTGACCTTGAAAGTTAGATCTTGGGTTTGCCTAACTAGCTCTTGAATTATGACCGTTGTTTTAATTATAATTTGGTCCTGCTCCCCCTCTTGAAAAATTATGGTCCTTTCTTTGAGAGTATGAACCGCGATTATTATTGTTTTCTGACCAATTACCGCGAAAATTTCCCCTTATACCTGCAGGATTATTAGTGTTTGCATAACAGGAGTGAAAGTTGTTATTTTCCGCGTACCAACATTGACTTTGAATGTGGTGGTAGCGGCCCCAAAAATAACACGCTAAACCTACTAATCCCTGTCTATTAATTTGGGCGGGCGGTAAAGCATTTTGTTGCAAAGTAAGAGCGTTTTGCAGTTTCTTGTAATTTTTGTATTTGCTGGGCCAAAGCCACGTTTCTAGCTGGCTCCGTTAGCAAACTTATTAGTTTTTTGTTATTTAATCTGCTTTTGCACGCTACTGACACGCTTTCTACGCGGCGTAAGTAATTAGTTGCGTCTGCTAGCGTTTTTATATTATCCATATTTTGTCCAATTTTTCGTAATACTCCTGTTTTACAGCTGAAAGAAAAACTGTAAGCATAGAATCGGGATTGGGTTCTTTTCCAGGACAGGCCGCCTCAAATTCCCTTTTCAGCCTATCACTTGATTTATGAATAGTCTCGGTTGACCGTTGTTTAAGGCTCATTTGTTGCGTGCGCGATAACAAAAATGTGTTGAGATCATCAATGTTGCTTACAAGAAAAGATTTAAGCAATTTCCAGTCAGACCGAGTAGCAAGCGGTGCGCGCACATATGTATCAAATTCGGACTTAATCAAAAACATGCCAATTTTGTTGGCTTTTCGGTGGTCGTCCCATCCTCTTATTGTACCATACAAATCGTACTTTTTTAACCAGTCAATAAATTGACATTTCGATTTTGTGAAAATAGGAAATTGAAAAGCGTCAATTTTAGTTTGGACGGCCGAAATAGCGTTATAAAACGCTTGTTGGTCATTCTGCTGTCCGTTACTCATATTTTCAAAAATTTTAATTGTATTCTTTTTAAATTGTTGCGGCGCAGCAATCGGTTACTTTTTTCTGTCATAAAACGTACTTAATTAATATATTCAATAATCACTTAATTATTTTTCGTTACACTTAAATTATAACTCCTTGAAGTCTCATCTAAAAATATAAATACAATTATGTACAAAGATATATCTTTCTTTTTTAACACGAGTTTAAACTACTAAGGGTTCTTTTATCATTTTTTTACTTTGACCGAGCCGGCTTGTCCTGGTTCTGGCTTTGACTTTTTTTTATTAAAAAGCGCAAAGTCGCACAGTTTTAGCATGGACCAGTAATAATACATTACTTTATATAGAGCTTTGAAGGTAGAAATACAAACATGAATTTTATATTCATAACTAAAACATACGTTTTTGCGCGCAGAGTAGCAATATGGTTAGCCTTTAATTAGACTCAACCAATTTTTTTATTCTTTTCCTTTAAATGCGCGCCCGTTTTTAATCAAGGAAGAGCGCCGA
>JASAMX010011043.1:0-17571 GCA_030248175.1 Microlaimidae sp. YZB2_3 | reverse complement strand
TTAGGCCAAAAATTATTCTTAAACTAAATATCAGCAGGTTTAAAAATTTCGGATTAAAAACTAACACAACACAACAAAAATATCAAATTTTAAGTAATTCAAATTCCTATAATTCGGCAAACCTGGATATTTTATTCTTTGACATAATTAAAATTAGATGCTGCGTCGAAATTTTTTTCAATAAATTTTTTTTGAAATTCCAAACAAATGTTTGAAATTATAAAAAACGGGCTTTATTGCAAAATAGAAGCAAAATAAAATTTTATTAATAATTTTAAATTTTAAACTATTTTTCAATTAAAATAGTAAACAAGATGTAAGTGTGTAAAAAACAAAACATTCAATAAACCATGTTCTGTGCAGCCAATATTAAGTGTTCCCCTATTTTTATTTCTTGTTTGAAAAATCAGCCATTCTATAATACCTCTAAACGCTTTAAACGCCGGGCGTATGAGCAAACAGAAAAGGAAGCGTCTGTGGTCTAACCCGGATTTTTTTTCCTTCCGCTTCCCAAAAGCGCAAGTTACTTTATTGCGCCTAGGTGCATATTAGTCATCACATCGCTATAGGACGGGCATGAAAAACTACCTTTATTTTTGCTTGGGACTGTAGTTCGTTTAAGCGTTGTGTATTATTAAAAAAAATTTTATTTAATTTTCTGTTGTGTTAATGATAAATTAATAATTATAATAGCATTGTAGTACATATTTAATCTACAATGAAATGCCATGAGGTAGTGACATATCAAAAAAACGAGAGTGTTTTGCTAAAACCCCGTTGAAAACTTTATTTTACAATAGTTTACCCTATTCCAAACGGCCTTAAATTTCTAATAATCCGTTGGAACTGCAAATTTAATAAAATTTCTGTTAATAAATATGCAAATTCTGATTTTTTGGAAATTTGAAGAACTGCCGAGCAGTCAGTCCATTTATAATTATTTGAAATGGCTAAAACATTACTGAAATTTACAAAATCCTTTTTAAAATAAAAATTACTGTTTAATTTTTATATAAAATTATATTAATTATATTTACCTATGCTTATTTTTTAAGAAATAACCGCAAGTCAATCTTATTTATTGCATTATTTTTTTAATTGTGGTAAATTAAAAAATTAAAGATAAAATGAACATTACTACAAAAGCAAATTGCGAATCCGCATATTTTTTAAGAAAAAGCAAAAAAATAAAGGGTCATTATCTCACAGTTAATATTTGTTTAAGAATTTTAAGTAAAAATCTTTGGCTTGTTTGATTTGGCGCTTCTAGACAGTCTTTGGGTTCAGTCATCATGTCATATTAAATGATTTTGGTTTTATTTAAAAATATTTTTGTTATTCATGCTTTGATTTTAGCATAAATTGGTTTTTAAACTATGATTTATTTAGTTTTTCATGATGTGAAAATTATAGTTGACTATAGATAATATAAATAATTTAAACCAATTTAGAGCCGGTAAATCCAAAAGATGGAACTTGGAGCCGAAAAAACAGAACTTCAAGCTTTTAAAGTTTAAACAGTAAAAAATTACCTTAAAGCCAATGAAGAAAAATAATAAGAAAAAAGAAAAAAAATCAGGGGCTTTTGACTACAAACTGACGAGAATAAATAATTTTGGCGGACTATATAACTCAATTAAATTCTGTTCGGAAATTATTTATTCTGCAAAAGTTTTCAGGTGAGCAGTTTATTCGATTTTCAAAAGTTATACAAATTTTTAAATACATAATTTCATAAATTGGTGATTGGAATGGACTGAGGGATGAATCGGGGATTAAAGAATAATGGGTTTGCGCCATCTTTTTGTCTTAACAAGCCTACTGAAAGAACTAGGCTATATTTTTTCGTTTTTTATGTAAAATGGCAATTGAAGGGATATTGATTCATAATCGTGACAGATAAAAGTGTGATGTATAACGTCCTTTCCTAAAATGATGATTTATATGGCTGCTAGTGAGTACAAGAGAATTTATATAGTAAGTAACAGATGGCCGTATGGTGCAGTGCAGCACATTAGATTGAGAAAAAAAAGGCCTGCGATTAAAAAAGAAGACCCGGGCTCAAATCCCGGTGCGGGTATTTAATTTTCCTGTCCCTAAGTAAAATCGTCTCTCTTTTTCTCGGCTACAGTTATCGGTCATCAAAAGTGGTACCCATATGGCACGAGGAGTTGTCAGTTCAGATGGCACCTGGGTGTAAACACGCCTGCGCGGTGTTATGGCACGAGCGGATTGAACCCAGTTTAAGAAGCTTGCTGAAGAACAGCAGCTTCTTGGGTTGGATGGTGTGACGCGGAAGGTTCTTTGCTGAAGTGATGATTCCTGGCGAGTATAAGAAACTTTGTAAAGTAAACATTAACTGCCCCTATGGTTCAGTGGTAGCACACCGAACTGAGAAGACCAGGCCTAGAATTCAAAAAGAAGACCCAGGCTTAAATTCCCGGTACGGGTAATTTTTTTCGTTTCAAAAAAATGTGTTATCTCGCCTTTATTCGCACCGAAAATTTTGCTCAAAGAGAAAAAATTTGCTTTTATGTCGAATTTGTTAATCAATATCACAAAATTGTCTGGTTCTTTCCAGCATTTTTTATAAGCTCTTCAAGATGGATCCTGACTTCCAGGATTCATAAGATAATTTTTGTAGCCATGTGATCTCAGAAGACCTGTTACTTCATCAGCCGTACCTTTTTGTGCTGTAATAAATAGGGTCTGTTATCACTTAACTCAGTTCTTACAAATTTAGAGCCTAGATACATACTACAAACAGTAAAAAATTTATATATTAAAACTTGGAACTTTGATTGCTGTTTGTAGCTTTGATTTTTAAACTATAGCTTGATGCTAGGTATTACTGCAGCTTGGCACGGTATTGCAGTTCCAATAAGATGTTGAAAATAATCAACGAGCATTTTAGTTGCACTGTTGAGCAGGCACAATTTAATCAAATATTTCATCAAACCTACCTACATTTTTCCACGAGTTTAGTCAGATTTATTTATTTTATAGTTTTTTATTATTAAAAAGTTAACATAATCCTACAGGCGTAACACAATTGTAAAATTAAGGGGCCGGTCACTAAACGTGTGCTGACTAGGTGCTAGCTTAACACGTTGTTTAAAACTCTAGATAATGTTTTAATTGTGGTGTTTTTCTCAGGATATTTTAAGGGACTGTTTTTTAAATAAGATAAATTAATATTTACACAGTTTTATGCATATTGGTTTTAAATAAAAACTAATAAAGCCTTAACCCTAAGTTATAGGTTTTTCTAACCCTCACTTAGTGGTTATTGCCTTAATAGCTTTCTATATTATAAAAATATACACAGAATTAATGAAATATTAATTTATGCCATGCAACAAAGAGTTTTTCGTAATATTTCTAAAAAAAACCCCAGAAATTAAAACATTATCAACAGTTTCAAACAATGTGAAGTCAAACCAAACTCCATAGTCAGCACGCGTTTAGTGGACCGGCCTAAGGTTTCTCCAGAGCAGTTTTTGCTCGGTGTTTCAAACAAAAAATAAGGTGTTTTGACAGCTGCAAACACAATTTTCAACCAAACCATATGAAAATTATTCTTCACGTGACTTTGGTCGATTGGTTAAATTTTTGTTTTTTGGATATTTTAAAGTATTATAATACTCTATTATAACAATAATAACAAACATAAATTTTACGGGAGAAACAAGGTTAATTTTGCTTTGTATTGCGACTTGTTTACTACCAATCGCTTTGCCGTGTAAAACCATTAAATGAAAAAAGAATAGTGAGAAAAAAAATATGTTTTACTTACTAAAATGTTTTTATATGTTATAAAGATATTAAAATTTTAAAATAAAAAAAAAAAGAAAAGAAAAAGAAAAGAAAAAAGGTTTGGTTGAAAAGTTTAGTGAAATATTGTTGAAAGATTAGGGGTCAAAAAATAAGGTAGTTTAAATTTGAAAGTTGAAAGTTTAATTGGGTTTTTAAGAAATCTTATAATTTTTTGATGGCATAATTAAATATAAAGTATATTTAAAAAGAAAAAAAAAAAGGTTATAAAAGGTTACTTTATATTTTTATTTAAAAAAAATGAAAAAAATGTAAAATAATTTATCTATTTAAAAAAACCTAAAAATTGAGAAAAAAAAAAATATATTTTTAAAAAAAAAATAATATATAGATTAAATGTATGTAATAATTTAAAAAAATAAAAAAAAAAAATAAAGTGAAATAAGTAAAAAATGATAAATTATTAAATAATAAAAGTAATAATTTTAAATTATTGGAATAAGTATGAAATAATAAAATTAAAAAAAGAATAATTTAAATATAATTTATGTTTGTATAGTATTATTAAATTAAAATAAAATAATAAATAAAAAATTTGAGGGTAAAGTTTTAATTAATGTTAAGGAATTAAATGTAAATGAAGAAAATGAAAAAAGAAAAAATGAATAAAAGAAATTCTTTTTAGAAAATGGTGAGAAGGGAGAATGAAAAAAAAAATACGTAGGGAAATGGTCTTTTTTTTGAATTATGGTTCTGTATGTAAGGGGTTTTTAAATCTTACTAAGGAGCTGGAACTGTTTTATAGTTATTGTAACCGCGATTTACAGTGATTATAGGGTATTTGAGGTAATGTAATAGGGAAGGATCGGAGGGTCTTTTTGAATGGGCATTCTTCTAATGAGTTTTTTATTATATATAAATTCTCTTATTCTCATAGATTATAAAAAATTTTTAGGAAGGAAGTAAATCAATTTTATTGTAGATAGAATAAACCTTAACATTTGTGAAAAAAAAAATTTAATGTAAAAAAAAATCATATTCTTAACCAATTCTGTCCACAATCTATGAAATGTATTTTTAAAAATTTAAATTTTGAAATGAAAAATGCTCAAAAAATTTGGAAAAAAATTTGAAAGAATTAAAGTAGTAGTCGCAAAATTATTTATTCTCGTATTGTATAAAAGCCTGATTTTTTTCTTTTTTTATTTATTATTTTTCTTCATTGGCTTAATTTTTATTTTAAATTAAAAACTTAATTTTTTTTGGCTCAATTCACTTTGGATTAGCTTAAATTGTTTTAAATTATTTATCTATCTATATAATAAATTTAATAGAAAACTAAAAAAGTTTAAAAAATATAAAAAAGTGAAAAGAAAAATTAAAAAAAAATAAAGAAGAAAAAAAAAAGAATAAAGTAGGAAAAAAAAAAAGTGAAAAGCTATTTTGTCTTAAAAAAAGGATAATCTTTTGTAGTAATGTTCATTTATCTTTAATTTTAATTTAAAAATTTTGTAAAAAAAAAAATAAAATGAGGTATTTCTTAAAAAATAAATAGGTATATTAATTAATATAATGTTTATATAAAAATTAAAAGTAATTTATTTTAAAAAGGATTGTAAATTTATAATTTTAGTTAAAAAAAAAGATGATCTGGATTTTAAATTTCCAAAAAATAATTTGCTATTTATTAACAGAAATTTTTATTTAATTTATTCCAATTGGATAAGAAATTAGATTGGAAAGGTAAAATGTGGAAAATTTAAGGGGTTTTAAAAACATTTTTGAAGTATATAGGATTTCATGGTAGATTAAAAGTATAAATTATTATAATTATTAATTTATCATTAAACAAAGAAAATAAAAAATTTTTTAATAAAAAAATAATCCAAAAAAAAGTATTTACGTCCTAAGGAGGAAAAATACGAAATAATGCTTGGGAAGGGAGGAAGGTTAAACTCTTTTTTTTAACCGTTATTAAGGTATAAGAACATAAAGGAAAAATAAAAACGTTATTAAAATATTTTTTTTTACACCCTTACAAAACTATTTAAGCCAAAAATTATTCTTAAACTAAATATCAGCAGGTTTAAAAATTTCGGATTAAAAACTAAAACAACACAACAAAAATATCAAATTTTAAGTAATTCAAATTCCTATAATTCGGCAAACCTGGATATTTTATTCTTTGACATAATTAAAATTAGATGCTGCATCGAAATTTTTTTCAATAAATTTTTTTTGAAATTCCAAACAAATGTTTGAAATTATAAAAAAACGGGCTTTATTGCAAAATAGAAGCAAAATAAACTTTTATTAATAATTTTAAATTTAAACTATTTTCAATTAAAATAGTAAACAAGATGTAAGTGTGTAAAAAACAAAACATTCAATAAACCATGTTCTGTGCAGCCAATATTAAGTGTTCCCCTATTTTTATTTCTTGTTTGAAAAATCAGCCATTCTATAATACCTCTAAACGCTTTAAACGCCGGGCGTATGAGCAAACAGAAAAGGAAGCGTCTGTGGTCTAACCCGGATTTTTTTTCCCTTCCGCTTCCCAAAAGCGCAAGTTTCTTTATTGCGCCTAGGTGCATATTCGTCATCACATCGCTATCGGACGGGCATGAAAAACTACCTTTATTTTTGCTTGGGACTGTAGTTTCTTTGTTATTATTAAAAAAAATTTTATTTAATTTTCTGTTGTGTTAATGATAAATTAATAATTATAATAGCATTGTAGTATTTCATATTTAATCTACCATGAAATGCCATGAGGTAGTGACATATCAAAAAAACGAGAGTGTTTTGCTAAAACCCCGTTGAAAACTTTATTTTAAAATAGTTTACCCTATTCCAAACGGCCTTAAATTTCTAATAATCCCTTGGAACTGCAAATTTAATAAAATTTCTGTTAATAAATATGCAAATTCTGATTTTTTGGAAATTGAAAAAACTTCGAGCAGTAAGTACATTTATTATTATTTGAAATGGCTAAAACATTACTGAAATTTACAAAATCCTTTTAAAAATGAAAATTACTGTTTAATTTTTATATAAAATTATATTAATTATATTTACCTATGCTTATTTTTTAAGAAATAACCGCAAATCAATCTTATTTATTGCATTATTTTTTTAATTGTGGTAAATTAAAAAATTAAAGATAAAATGAACATTACTACAAAAGCAAATTGCGAATCCGCATATTTTTTAAAAAAAAGCAAAAAAATAAAGGGTCATTATCTCACAGTTAATATTTGTTAAAGAATTTTAAGTAAAAATCTTTGGCTTGTTTGATTTGGCGCTTCTAGACAGTCTTTGGGTTCAGTCATCATGTCATATTAAATGATTTTGGTTTTATTTAAAAATATTTTTGTTATTCATGCTTTGATTTTAACATAAATTTGTTTTTAAACTATGGTGTATTTAGTTTTTCATGATGTGAAAATTATAGTTGACTATAGATAATATAAATAATTTAAACCAATTTAGAGCCGGTAAATCCAAAAGATGGAACTTGGAGCCGAAAAAACAGAACTTGAAGCTTTTTAAGTTTAAACAGTAAAAAATTACCTTAGAGCCAATGAAGAAGAATAATAAGAAAAAAAAAGAAAAAAAATCAGGGCTTTTGACTACAACTGACGAGAATAAATAATTTTGGCGGACTATATAACTAATTAAATTCTGTTCAGAAATGATTTATTCGGCAAAAATTTTTAGGTGAGCAGTTTATTCAATTTCAAAAATTATACAAATTTTTAAATACATAATTTCATAAATTGGTGATTGGAATGGACTGAGGGATGAATTGGGGATTGGAGAATAATGGATTGGGGCCATTTTTTTGTCTTGACAAGCCTACTGACACAACTACGCTATATTTTTTGTTTTTCACGAAATGGATTGAAGGGATATTGATTCATAATCGTGACAGATAAAAGTGTGATGTATAACGTCCCTTCCTAAAATGATGATCTATAACTGCTAGTGAGTATAAGAGAATTTATATAGTGAGTAACAGATGGCCGTATGGTGCAGTGCAGCACATCAGATTGAGAGGAATAGGCCTGCAATTCAAAAAAGAAGACCCGGGCTCAAATCCCGGTGCGGGTATTTAATTTTCCTGTCCCTAAGTAAATCGTCTTTTTTTCTCGGCTACAGTTATGGGTCATCAAAAGTGGTACCCATATGGCACGAGGAATCGTCAGTTCAGATGGCACCTGGGTGTAAACACGCCTGCGGGGTGTTATGACGAGCGGATTGAACCCAGTTTAAGAAGCTTGCTGAGAACAGCAGCTTCTTTGGTTGGATGGTGTGACGCGGAAGGTTCTTTGCTGAAGTGATGATTCCTGGCGAGTATAGGAGACTTTGTAAAGTAAACATTAAATGCCCCTATGGTTCAGTGGTAGCACACCGAACTGAGAAGACCAGGCCTAGAATTCAAGAAAAGAAGACCCAGGTTAAATTCCCAGTACGGGTAATTTTTTTGTTTCAAAAAATTGTGTTATCTCGCCTTTATTCGCACCGAAAATTTTGCTCAAAGAGAAAAAATTTGCTTCTATGTCGAATTTGTTAATCAATATAATCTTTGGTTTTCCAGCATTTTTTATAAGCTCTTCAGATGGATCCTGACTTCCAGGTTTCATAAGATAATTCCTGTAACCATGTGATCTCAAAAGACCTGTTACCTCATCAGCCGTACCTTTTTATGTGCTGTAATAATTAGAGTATGTTATTACTAAACTCAGTTCTTACAATTTAGAGCCTAGATACATACTACAAACAGTAAAAAATTTATATATTAAATCTTGGAACTTTGATTGCTGTTTGTAGCTTTGATTTTTAAACTATAGCTTGATGCTAGGTATTACTGCAGTTTGGCTCGGTATTGCAGTTCCAATAAGATGTTGAAAATAATCAACGAGCATTTTAGTTGCACTGTTGAGCAGGCACAATTTAATCAGATTTTTATGAACCTATACAATTTCACGAGTTTAGTCAGATTTATTTATTTTATAGTTTTTTATTATTAAAAAATTAACATAATCCTACACGCGTGACACAATTGTAAACTTAAGGGGCCGGTCACTAAACGTGTGCTGACTAGGTGCTAAGTTACCACGTTGTTTAAAACTCTAGATAATGTTTTAATTGTGGTGTTTTTCTCAGGATATTTTAAGGGACTGTTTTTTAAATAAGATAAATTAATATTTACACAGTTTTATGCATATTTGTTTTAAATAAAAACTAATAAAGCCTTAACCCTTAGCTATAGGTTTTTCTAACCCTTACTTAGTGGTTATTGCCTTATTAGCTTTTATTTATAAAAAATATACACAAAATTAATAAAATATTAATTTATGCCATGCAGACAAAGAGTTTTATAAGATTTCTTGAAAAAAAACCCCAGAAATTAAAACATTATCAACAGTTTCAAACAATGTGCTAACCTAGTACCTAGTCAGCACGCGTTTAGTGGACCGGCCTAAGGTGTCTCCAGAGCAGTTTTTGCTCGGTGTTTCAACAAAAAATAAGGTGTTTTGACAGCTGCAAACACACTTTTCAACCAAACCATATGAAAATTATTCTTTACGTGACTTTGGTCGATTGGTTAAATTTTTGTTGTTTGGATATTTTAAAATATTATAATACTCTATTATAACAATAATAACAAACATAAATTTTATGTAAGTAACAAGGTTAATTTTGCTTTGTATTGCGACTGGTTTACTACCAAGCGCTTTGCCGTGAAAACTGTCAGGAGTCACCTTAAACTATTTTACTTCCAGCTAGCACAGATATTATTTTGTAAAATAATTTTTTTATTTCCCATTTAACCCAATCACAACGTTTTAGAGAAGTTACGTAAAATTCAATACATGGACGAGTAAAAAAAAAATAAAAAAAAATAAACTCGTGAAATTCTTTACATAAATTGAAAACAAATACAGCAAAACAAGCTTTTAATTTCGGCGAGCGTGCCTCGCCCGGTACGGTAATCCGAAAGCCAAAAATAGATTGAATCAGATATAACTCTAGATTAAAAAGACTAGTAAACAATAAATTTTGTAGACATATGTAATCAAGGAGACGCTATCGCTTTTTGATGTTAGTTTTGCTGAGGCATGAAGCGCCGCCACATACTTAGTGCGCCGCCACGTGGAAGAACCAGCTATAACTTTATTATGAATAGATTAATAAACATAAAATTTGGTATATGTTTCGGCGCTTTACGCCACATTAAAAATATTATCACTAATCGATAGCCAATCATTTCTTTTATATGTCAACAAAATGTTATGTTTATTAGTCTTTTTAATCTGACGTGTGTGATTCGATCTATTTTTTTGGCTTCAGATTACATTACCCGGCGAGGCACGCTCGCCGAAAATTCTTGCTGTATTTGTTTTCAATTTATGTAAAGAATTTCACGAGTTTAATTTTTTTAAATTTTTTTTACTCGTCCACTGTATTGAATTTTTACGTAGTTTCTAAAACGTTGTGATTGGGTTAAATGGGAAATAAAAAAATTATTTTTACGAAATAATATATATACTAGCTGGAAGTAAAATTTAAGGTGACTCCTGGCAGTTTTCACGGCAAAGCGCTTGGTAGTAAAACCAGTCGTCAAAGCAAAAATTAACCTTGTTACCTGAATGCGTTTTTACCCAAATTAATCAAGGTATCGCAAGGTCTTATCCTTATCCTAATTGTTTTTTCTCAACCCCGAGAAATTGTAAACACACTTTTAAACAATGGTTCTTATATCGTTGTTAGGCGTTTAAAACCGTTTATGGTAAAGTCTAGACAAGTAATATATTTTTTAAGCCACGTTTTTTTATTTCCAAAATTTAAAGTATTGGATTTTAATTTGGAAAAACTTGTATTTGTATAAAAAGCTTAGAAAGCGAATGAATTCACAAATATAAACCCGCTTTATGCATTGCTGATTCGGAGTCCCAAGAGAGCGGCGTTCTTGTGGCGAAAACAGGTAGCATAAATGAAATTAAGAGCACAATAAGCTAACCAATCAAGCCAATTTCACACCCTTGAAGGTTTGCAAATTAGAAACGGAATTGCTTTTCTTTCTGCCCTTTTCCGGTTATAAATAACAATGGACCTCTCTCAGGAGAGGATTACGGTAGTTTTATTAGAGGCGGACAAGAGACACACCAGGATTCTTTTAGTTTTCTTGCGTTCTTTTTTCGTAATAAGATCAAAAGTAATTCATCATGTCAAACATATTTATGAAAACATTAACATCTAAACTAAATATAACAATCCGTCATAATTAAAAAAACAACTATGTAAATTTCGCTATTTTTTTAATAATAAGATAATGCATGTGAATGTTCAGAAAAGAAAAAGACATTGAAAGACGAGCGTCCGTCGTTTCTAAGTACTCGTAACGAAAAAATAGTGATAGAAAATCTGCAAACCTTTGTAACTAATTCATTTTTTTTGATTAATATTAATATATTGGATGGAAAAAAGTCTCTTACCTTTTAGTTATTAGTCACTTGTACACCACGGAAAAAAACCAGGGTATTCTGTCATTGGCTTACGGGTGTGCATTGCTTGGAAATTTCACTTTAGCCGTGCCTTAGCTTTAGTATTAAAGGTTTAAGAATCACTTTAGCCTTAGTTTTCGTACTAAGCTCAAAAAGGCTTAGTACTTTAGCCTTAGTTTTCG
The DNA here is from genome assembly GCA_030248175.1 of Microlaimidae sp. YZB2_3. Classification (NCBI taxonomy): domain Eukaryota; kingdom Metazoa; phylum Nematoda; class Chromadorea; order Desmodorida; family Microlaimidae; species Microlaimidae sp. YZB2_3. The sequence goes on along the minus strand of JASAMX010011043.1, from coordinate 6,104 downwards.
TACTAAGCTCAAAAAGGCTTAGTACTTTAGCCTTAGGTTTTGCGAAACAAAAAAATTTTACATGTTATAAATTTAAGAACTATCACTTTTTAGGGCAATTTTAAGCATCACAGTGTTAGATTTACGGTAAAAACTCATCATTTACATGCTTTTACTGTTTATGGTATCATTTACATGCTTTTACTGTTTATTTTATTTTTTGATTTTATTTTTAGGTTATTTTGTACACTTTAAGAATTTATTTATACATTTTATTGCAGTTTTAAACTTAAAAATTAGATAGACACCAAAAATTGTGAAATGTTAGAATAATTTCTTTTTGAAATAACTATATAAAGGTTTTATCAAGATTTTTTATTTAAAAAACATGCTGTGTATTAAAAAAGCTTCGAGCACCGAAGCTCTGGAGCACCCAGCGGCCCTATTTTTGAACTGATTTTATGAATAATTAAAGTGCCATGGCTTATTTCGACAATTTTTTTGTAAACTAAATTTTTTCAAAACTTATGTAAAACGATAAAAATAATCTTACAAATGTCAACTTTAAGTGTATATCAAACTTAAAAAAGCTTAAAGTCGCATTTAAGGTGCGGTACTGAGACAAACTTTTTGTCTTCGATTTTGATAATTTTTTGTAAAAACCTTACCCCTGCCCCCAGTAGCCCACAATAATTTTTTTTATCAAAATATCTCCAGTGGTTCAGGAGATATGATCACCCAAAAATTGCATTTTTGGATAATTCTGTACTTGAAAGATTGCTTAATGGGTATAAAAAAAGTTACAAGATATACACTCAAGGAAAGCGGCTACTTTCCACTTTAATTTATACCTTGATTGTTAAGATTGGTGTAGTATGATTTGTTAAGATATTGCGTTTCCCGTACAAAAATCTACGATATTTTCACTGAAAAAACGAAGTGTAGGCAAGGTTCGGCAAACTTAATCAAATCACTGCCGTCGTTTGGTGTTTTCAACGAAAAAAATCGAGGGTTTTTCGTACGGCAAACGCAATATCTCGATAAATACCGAACAAATTTTAAAAATCAAGAAATCAAATTAAAGTAAAAAGTAGCCGCTTTCTTTAAGTGTATATTTTGTAAATTAATTTTTTTAAAAAACGGGTATCCTAATAAATTATTAAGACACCAATTTTCTGTTAGCAAATGAAAAAGCAATTACCGATTTGAATAGTATTTTGTAGAAAGGTACTTTGTAACCAAAACTGAAGGTTTAAGTCCGATTCAACTGTGGTACATATTTCACAAATAGAGCCATTTGGGGCGACTACTCATTGAAAAAATGGTGTAAAAATTCACACATTTTGACCATTACTAAGTGATTAGACAGAATTTAATTTTTGATTTTTGCTTTCTCATCACAAATAACTTCATTTTACAATATTGAAAATTTAGCTATTTTGAACTGTACTGAAATACACATTTCTCAACAATTTGATGGCGAATAAACCCCGCAACAAAAATTTAACTAAATTGATTTTAAAGGAATTAAAATCAAAGATGACAAACTCAAAATTCAAACAATGACAAGCTACAAAAATACTGGTGGCAGCCATAAAATAATTTTTTCAACATATTCAAAAATTTTTGTTGCGCGAGTTCCGGGATGAACCAGCTGTCCGAACATTAGTTTTTTAATATAATTAACTACCATTATGATGATTGTTTAAAAATGACGCCATAAAAAACGAGTTTTAATAGAAAACTGGCGGGTGATAGTGTGGCGCAGCACCTCAGTCCATGAGGTATTGAGTCTTGAGATTACAAATTCAAGGCCTGTATCGCCCATTTTCAGCAAATCGTTTCGTATTCTTCTTCTCAGAAGCTAGATTTCTGGACGTCACAAATTTTTGAATTTTACATAACCTTTATGAGAAGATCTTTTGATATCATTGACTCCCTTTATTTGTTTGTAATCAAAGTGGACAATAGTCAAGAAAATTGCGAATGCAGTCAGCTGATGCACATTCAATCTTTTTGTGTTATTTATTGCTTTGAGCCGGGCATTTATTTTAAGCAATTTCGGTATTTATTGTTAGATTTTTGTAGCCCTTTCAAATCCGACAAATTTTTGCGAAAGTACTTTCAAGATCGTATATAGGATCTAAGAATTATCGCTGGAGAATATAATTTGTGGTTTACCTAACATTTAAATTTTAACCGACGGATGCGTTGAAAAAATGTTTTGTTATACATGCCCATAGGTGTATACACCTATGGGCATGTATAAGGTTTACTTCGTATTAACGTACATGAACACGACTTAGCAATTTTTTCCTGCGAACCAAATGCCCAATCACCTTAAAAAACCACTACGGAAAAAAACCACTACGTATACATAATCTTATTCACTTTAAAGGTTTAGGGTCGATGGAGCCGTGGGAACTTGGAGCCGAAAATAAAAATCGCTAAAACTATACCTACACTATAAGCCTAAGCGAAGCCTAAAAAAGGTCCAAAAATTTTCCAATGGCTCTAAGTTCCCTACTTGCGGCTCTAAAGATCCCGTACCACTTTAAAGACAACCTTGCAACCTAAAAATTTAATCCTAAAAAATTAAAATAAATTTTACGTAAAATTAATATTTAAAATTACTGTCTCATTCTGGTTAAAATGTCTCAATGGATCATTTTTCAATTTCAAGTATTCAATTACACGAAAATTTTAAGTTTAATTTTGCATCAATAGGCTATTTCGACATAATCCGTTTTACACAGTAAAATTCCAATACGCATTAGGCCGAAAGTTGAATTTAAAATAATACTTAAGGTAGAACTTCACAGATTTGACCACTTGGACTACAAGTCGCATATCATCTTAAATATTAATTTTTGGCCGATAAAAATGGGGTGCTATAAAAAGTTAAGACTCTGTGCTATCCAATGGTTAAAAAACATCACCGAAAAGTTTGTCTAGTTCGCAAAAGATGCCCATGGATTCTACCTCTGAAAATCACAATGAGGCCTTTTAAAAAAAATTGATTAGTTATTTTTGGGCAAAATTTTACAATAAATTAGAGTCATATATGGGGCAACTTTTAGAGGTGGTCTGGGTTCAAAAGGACTTCAGGATTTTTTTAAATTGCAAAAAAAATTTTTTTTTACAAAAATATAAATTTAAAAAATCCTGAAATCCTTTTTTAATCGTTTATAATCAAAAAAATGGTAAAAGCCTATATCTAATTATTTCCAAACTTTCGTTTAAAAATAACGAATCAATTTTTTTAATTTTTGTTTAATTTTAATTGACGCCGAGAAACTACATTTTGAACCATTCCTTTAAAAATTGCTTTTAATCCCAGCTGACCCAGTAGCCGAGTGGTTAGTACGTCGGGCTCGCATTCTCGGATCCATGGGGTCGAGTTGTCGCACGACCATATTTTTAACGCCGAAAAAAATTTTTTAAAATTTTTTTTAAATTTACTTTTTAATTAAAAAAAATGTTTTATTATTTAAGATACGCTAAATAGAAAATGAAAAAATAGAATATTTTTGGTAATAAACTTTATTTATGTTTTGTATTTTTGACATGTTATTTGATGATTGTGAACGATAACATTTTTTTACAGAAAAATGAATGTCAAAAATTGAATCAGCAGGTCAAACTACGTATAGTAAGATGTAATTCAAAAAGATCTGTCGTCAAAAAAAACTGTGAAGTTCTACCTTAAATGAAAACTTCTATTAATTTTTCAGTGCAAAATAACGTGTAAACACTAAAGGCAAAATATAAATTTGATTGGATTTGTAATAATGTAGTTATTAATGTTTAATTTCGTAAAAATGCGAATATAAAAAATAAAATTACGATCATAATCGAGCACCGAATATATAAGTAGGATTTTACTTGACAGTCAGCAAATCATCCGATGGTCCAGTGGTTAGGTCGGTCGGTCTCAGACTGCAAGGTCGACAGATCGACTCCCGATGAAGCCTCTTCTTCACTTGTTGTACTGGGACGTATGAATTATAATTAATCGGCGACCATTATAATGGTCGACGTTTCCCTGATTATTAAATAGTGGCGGCGTTGACGGGAAATAACCCGCTTATAATAACATCTGTAGCCATATATTTTTTTATTTTTAGATACAAATCTTAATTACACGTTTTAAAACAAACAATTTCCAATATAAATCTACATACACAATTAGTGTGATGTCATTATTTAACACCCCAGGGTTCGTTCTTCTCCTTTCATCTTTTTTTAAAAAAACATTTGCATGATATACGGTATTTTCCGTACAGCAATGTTAGTGTGTTCTATATCTTATGTTTATTTTAAGTTTCAGTGCGAAGTGTATATATATATTTTTGCTGGGTGGTGTGAAGCTCCTCCGCGTGGTGTCTGGTGGGCAACGTTAACACTAGCTTTTGTCATGAGATTTGTAGAATAAAGTGGTAATACGTTTTGCTCTATAAAACTTGGACGGAAACAATGTTAGCAGCAAAACGCTCCACAACGCTCATTACATGACACAGATTACTGTAATTTGTCTTTTATCTCTGTTTACCAGCTTAGAAGATGTGGCAAATATCCAAATAATGCATACATGGTAACATAACAATACTATAGGCAAATAAAATCTAGCTGACCACGAAATTAGCAGTATTGAATCGACTATTTAATAACAAAAACATTCAAATTTTTTCACTAAAGCGGATTAATAACAAAGATTAAAAATTGTATTTTAATAATTATTTATCAAATTACTTAATTTTTTTAAGGGCTAAAGTTGATTAATTTTTGTATATTTTGTGAAAAGGTGGAATTAAAAAAAATTCTGCGTTCTTATTTGTTTTTTTTTTTAAAAACGTCATTACCGCACAATTTTAATTGGTCCCCTCATGTCTGCATTCTAATTTTCAGCGTCAGCCTGATATAATTCAACCATAATCTTAACACTTTTATTTTTAGATATATATATATTTACACAAACATTACTATATACAAAGTGGTTGAGTGACTTGTTATAAATACTTAACAAAACTGAGAGGAATGGCCCAATACCCAATATATATTTTTAAATATTTATCACTTCATAATGTAATTTTTACTTACATTTTATAAAGCTATATACATAATTTATACACTAGCCTTGAAAAATGCTCTAAGAATAGAGAAGGAAAAACGGGCAATTTTTTCCCGGGCGTATGTTTAGACAGAAAAAATGTGGTTTAGTCTGAGATGGACATTATGTGGACTATAGGAAATTTGCATTTGGTTTGGCCAGCTACTAAATAAAAATAAAAAATAAATAAATAAAACTGAATAAAAATTTCTACCATATGATAATGATTTGTTTATACATTGATCTAATCACACAGCACTGTGACATTTTTTAGTTTGATGAAATGTCAATTGAAAAAATCATACTCACAGCAATCTTTGACAAGCGCAAAATCGCCACTTTTTCAAATTTATAGTTATTTCTTACACATACAAATATAACCTTCTAATTTATTCTATATAATATACCGAAAAATAGGCAACTCCTAAAATAAAAAAATACTTAAAAGTAGGCCATTATAATGAGCCTCTCCATTTAAATGGCACTCTCCATTATAATGGCATAGTAAGTCATTTTAATTCGGCGAACTAAAATGGAGAGGAAGCCATTATAATAGCCATTTATTAATTTAATTTCCCTTCATATATACTCACAAGTGTAATACTGTCAGGTCCGCAGGAGTTTCCCTGCGTTTGACAGGGGGAAACTCGTGCGACCTGAACAATATTACACTTGTGAGTTTATATGAAGTGAAATTAAATCAATAAATGGCTATTATAATGGTTTCATCTCCATTTTAATTTAATTTAATTTAGTAATATTTTTTATTTTTTATTTTTTAGTTTTATTTGTTTAAAAATTATCTTTTGAAATCACTATCTTTAATGAAAATCAATTATAAAAGTTTTATTGTCGTTTAAGAAAATCAACGCAGAAAGGAAAGAACTGACGATGGTACATTGAGCCCGCTATTGATTTAGAAAATAGATTTTTAAATCAATATCTTAAATCAAAATCATTTATATGGTTTTAAAAATATGCCTGAAATATCTAAGTTGAAATAAATAAATCAGAG
>JASAMX010011042.1:0-55973 GCA_030248175.1 Microlaimidae sp. YZB2_3 | reverse complement strand
GTTCGAAAAACTTTAAAATAAACGGTTACTTGCAATTTTTGCAACATCATACAGGTTAAAAGCCATTTTTGCAAATTCTTTGGCTAACAGTGTTACTATTTTGTAATCGGTATATAATTGTTGTAACCACTGTATTTTTTACAATGTGTGTTTATTGTACTTTCCTTAATCTTTTTAAAATACCTTTTAGTTCTCCATATTCATATTTGTTTAGTGTTTTTCTTTATATTTACTTAATGCTTTCGTAATTTTCCCAGTTAGTTCTCTTTTCCTTTATATTTATGTGTGTTTGTACATACTCGTCCTTAAAATAAAATTGTTACAATGTGTAAATAAATAATAAATATGTTATTGGTATGGGTACAGTAGCGGAGGTAATCGTTGAATTTTTACTTATTGTTGCTTTAATTTAGCGAATCCTTTATTCCACATGGGTCAATTACCAGCGGGTCCTCATTGCAGACAACCTCAGTCCACTCACCCGCATTGCCTTCCGTTGCTCCAAGAGGAGGAGAGGCAGCGTCAGCGTCGCCTACAGCGTCTGCAAGAAACCAATGCCGGGGATATTCCACCACTTCGCAGGAACCTCGCAATGTTCATCGACCGTTTGCGTCCCACACCGCGGCTAGTGCTACGCGATCCCGATGAGCAGCACCCGTTGCTGATCCCGATCGAAGCACACTGAGCCCGGCCACCACCCAACGCCGCTTTGGCGTTGGCCAATACCATTCCCAATCCTGTAGTATCTGCGGAAGAGTCCACCCAGGCGGAGGCCATGACCTCTCAGGCCTCTGTGAGTACAGCGAGTTTCTCCCAGGACCTTCCACCAAGTTGCGCTCAGGTGATCCAACAGATCGCGACTGATCAACCGGCAGAGGAAGAGATCAAAAGTGGACACAGCGACGATAGCGACAGTCAAGAAGGGTCTCCACAAGATATGGATGAACAATAAAATTCTCTTCCCTCTGTTGTCTACAAACATTAATCTTTATTCATTACTCGCTGTCTACAAACATTTTTTTAAGAAAAAATATTAATTCAAGTGATACAGACTCTATAATTTTTGCTCAAGCTACAAGCCAACAATACCTTTGATGCTTTCCAATGATACTTTTTACTAGTTACGTGTATTTCTTAATTGTTATACTTGTATTTTTGTGCCTTAATTCTGCCTTGTGATATTGTAAATTATGTTGCTTCTACTAGTTTTTGTTTTGTAATTGTTACTCTTATTTGTTTTGTGTATGTATGTTTATGTGTATGCCTTTTTGTGTGTTTATTTAGTTAAAGAGGCAAGAAATTTACTAAAGGTGATTAGCCGCTAACTGCTAACGCCACGTTATTACATTAAAAAGGGTTTTTTCTTCATAGGTAAGATGGTCCGCTAGAAACTGCACAACCCGCCACAGTCCGTTTGCTCGCCTTAGCTGGGGACAGCTATGGACTGGTGGGAGAGGTGTGGCGGATAGCGTGTAGCAGTTTAGGCTAATTAAATTAATATTGTCAATTCCTTCTTAAGTGGCCACTACACTCGCTTTTCAATCGCGTTTTATTTCCAATTTAAACATTTTTAAATATATAAATGTACATGCTGTAATCAAATTACAGTAGCCCGCGCCTGTCGCCACGCGTGTCAAAACAATCGCTTATAGCAGCATACGCGCTCCTCGCGGTGCGTGGGCCCAGCGGGTTCCGTTATCATTGTTTGCGCTTTTAATCTACTGACTTGTTGCCTACCGTTGACTCGGAACCCTTACGTTGGCAGTCCCAGTTTAGGTATTTATATTTTTTAACCTTTTTTTATATATAAAGTGATAGGCCTTTGAGATGCCAACAAGCTGTAGTTGGTTTCGACCAACTTAGGTAGGGAACCATGTTAAGTGGAGTTGTTCCAGTGGCTGTCTGGAACTTCTCCTTGAGTTTAGGGCGACATATACGAAGCTCTTTTGGTGGAATGGCCACAATGGTACAGGTATTTTAATAAAGAATTTTGCACGTGTTCTACCAACTTATTTGGTAGTTTCTTTTTTATAATTAAGTTAATTAGGTTAAATAAACCCTCGGTGGGTTGTTGTCAATAACAACCACCGCTTCGTAAAAATAATTTTTTTGTCATAAAAATAAGTAAATTTCTTAAAACAAAACATTAAATAAAATTCAAAATTCAGTCCTCTAAATCTAAACTAATATCAAATGTCATATTTTAATTTAACTTTAAAATTGTGTTTTTGCTCGGCTAAAAACCTTAGCCTTAGCGTCTTTCAAAAAGCGTTTTAATAATTTAGTCTTTCTTTCAAGCTCATTTATTTAAATTGCTCAAATGTATCGTAACGCATTCCTTGCTCACTTGCTTGCCGCAACGCGGTCTGTTGCCGTTGTGTAATTAGGCGTAAATAAACATATAGTGTAACCTTTGTGTAAACCTCTTATCGCTGCAATAAATCTGTCTGCCAATGCAGCAACCATTCACAAATTACATAAATTAAGTGTTTAACATATTTAAATAAATCTAGCTTAAAATCACATCCAAACAAAACTGCACAGGTCCCACACGAACACATAAAACCACAGAATCCCAACGTTGTACCAATCCCTCTCTTTTCACCTTACGAAACGTTAAAAAATGCTCTGATATTTTTAATGTTTCATTGAAAACTAAACCCTGCACTGAAAAATTACCTTGTAACTTATGCTTTTCTTTTCTTGTTCAGTAGCTTCGTTATTTTTCAAGCACACCTTGGTTGAGGTCTTGAAGTAACTTTTTGAAGGACTTGAGCAAAGCTCAAGTCTACTTTCACTGTTAATTTTTGACCCCGTTACTTCGAGGTTTCAATCAATAAATTACCTTGCCAGCATAGTTACTGCAAGTAATGAACCAATCGCGCTTACACTTTTTTTCTGCGTGTATTTTTGAAGAAGTCTGATACCATCAGACTTCTCAAATTAAGCCTTCAAACCATTCTGGTATTTTTAATGTTTCACGCCAGAACCTTACCCAAAGCTAATTAGCTTTACTCATACTTCTCTCCAATATTCGGTTGAGATTTGGCAAAATTATAGCCCTCTTAAACCAAACTTTTTGAAAAGAGCGAAACGCGCAACGCTCTTATTTTCCGCCCCAACACGGTAATGTTTTACTGTAAAGATTATTGTAGGGACATATTCACTACAGTGGATATGGCCTTTGCTTAGCTTTCCTTCAGCGGATCGTGGATATTGAATCGTCTGCAGGATTATTTGAAAAGGAATTCGCGAAGAATTCCTCCCTTTCCTATTCACCCTTACCGTAACCCCCTTTCTGTGAACCAACTTGACCCTCCCGTCAAGAGGGTGTGTTGTGTGTCCCCCATTTCACAAAGGTCAAATCATTTAAGTTCTTACGTGCAAACTTCTTTATATTGTATATTACAACTGAGCTAATTCAAGGATAGTGCGGTAGAAGTTTTTATAAATAAGTATGATAAGTAAATTGTGTGTACCGGGCCACAAGACCCTCAATTACCGGCTTGACACTTGTGCGCCCGCTACACCAGGACAGTTTGATTTTTAAACCAATTTATTGCGTAATCATGAAATGCCCATGTTCTAAAAATGAGTAACAAATTTATTTTATATAAATCACATAATTTCACATGAAAATATCATAACATAACAAATAAAAAGCTCACGACAGTCATCTACATATGATTAGCTCTCATTTGAGCTATCAAACGTCGTATTCCGTCCAGGATTACCAAAGATATAGTCCAAAATCAAAAATGCCCAATTGGGAAAAGTGCCAAAATTAAATGCACTACCCTAGCTCAGTTTAAAAATGTGAAAAACGCAAGTAAATTGTGATAATTAATTTATCCTACTTGAGTCATAAACGAGTGGGGGAAATACACAACACTCCCTCTTGACCTTGAGGTCAAGTCGGACTACAGTAAGGTGGTTTACTGGAGGGACTCCTCCAGCACTCAAAAAGTCTGATTGGTTACCAAAAAACGCAAACTAATCAACTGATAGAATTGAAGCTGCTACGAGGGGTACTTAATTGAGCTGTATATCGAATTACATTGAAACATTAAAAGTACGAGTGCAAAAGTTAAGAATATTTTAACAAAGCCAATGAGGACCTTGGCTTATACAAAATTTACTACGTTGGGATTATGTAGAGGTGACTAATGAGGGGTTGAGAAGGAAGACCTTAGAATATTTGAAATGAAACAGGAAATGTGTTGGGAGTGCAGGGGCCTATTTCATAAAGATTTCTGTAGTTGTAAATTAATAAACGCATTTAATTTCTTCTTATTTTATTAATTAAAAAATACGTACGTAACTGTGGAATTTACGGAATTTACCAACATGTAATTTTTTAAATTCTAAACACAATTTTATTAATATACATTTTAATTTAAAAAAACAAAAGAAAATATGCGTTTATTAATTTACAGCTGTAAATTAATTACACACAATTTTTATAAAATAGGCCCCAGAAAAAGGTTGGGCTGATTTGTCCGGCCCGTTCAAAAAGTTACTAAGTAATTTCTTCTTAGCTGATTTCTGGGGATCCAAAGTGAAACGATTAACTGCTTCCTGGAAATTTCTTGAGGTTGCAGTGAAACATTACCGTGTTGGGGAAGAAAATTAGTTAGAAGGCCAGTTCCAGCCACTTCAAAAATATCCCTTGATCCGGTAAGAACACTGCTTCGACGCTTGTAGAACGGAGAGGCTTAATTGGGAGAAGTAAAGGAGAATTGTTGAAACACAAAGGCAGTGGGTGAGATTTAGGAGTGGACGAGACTGAAGATTTTCAGCCTGTACAAAAATGGAGCTGAATGAATATAGAACAGCAGTGTCAGTTTTTCACTTGTCAACAGAGGTGTTAATGATTGGGAGTGAATTTACACAGCGAAACATTAACATGTCCAGTGTGACGAAAGGACTTAGTTTTTTAGCGAGGAATTCTCCAGTGAATTCCTTTTCAAAAAGTAGTACTGATGTGAAAAGCAGATATGTTTCAGAAGGAATCGGGAAATGCTAGTCATTAACTGGGAAGCTTATAAGCCAATTATGAAACATTAAAAATACAGGTGTGAAATTTTAGGGTGGAAATGAAGACTAGGGAGTTTAGTCTTCTACAAAAATGGTGCAAAATTAAGTGTAAACTTGGATTTTTATGGATTCCAATCGAAGGTATAATTTTGGAAGCAAGTATGTTCAAGAGGTGAAACCTAGGTGTAACTGGTTGGAAATTAAAGGAGACCAGTGAACTTAACTTTGCAGTTAAGCCCCACAAAAAGTGGCAACCAAGGTCTAGACCTCTAGAAAAAGGAGCAAAAACCAAGCAATTAAAAGACAATTTAGTTTGCTCACTTCTGAGACTATTCCTTCAGTGAAACATTAAAAATTCAAGCGAATTTTTACTTATTTATGGAAAGAAGAGGGATAGGCTTGGGTAACCACCAAGTGTTGTGTAGGATAAGTTACGAGTATGGTAATTGTGCATATGCCTGAGTTTAACACCAGGGAGTTTACATAAATTTAGAATAAGTTTTGTGTAGCAACTTGCGCAGAGTGAATAGATTGTTTACAACCGATTATTTAAGAGTATTTATTTTGGTTAATTTACGCTATGGTAATGGACCGCGTTGCAGTGAACATGTTAGTAGATTTTTATACTATGTACAATTTAAATATTTTTAGAGCTTTTAAAGCTTAATTTTAGGAGGCGCTTTTTAAATACCCAGGTTAGATTTTTGACCCGTACAATTAGTAAAAATAAACACGAAACAAAGGTTTGCAAAAAGTAAACAGAAAACTAAGAGTAAAAGTGCCTAGTGAGAGGACTTGATTAAGCGTATTTTGAAAATGGTTGTAATAAGAAATTTGCGGGTTTAGAGGTTGAATTGAGAGTTTACCTTGGCTATTGTTTTAAATGTGAAGGGAAGTTAATTTCCACTTCCGAAGGGTTATTTTAACCTCCTAACTAAATTACTTATTTAAAATTTATGTACGTGCAGTTTTCACAAAAAAAGTTAAAAAATACCTGAGACAAGGTAGTCACCATGCCGGTGCTGATGATTTTTTCTGGCTCGCCCAAGTTTTTGCCCTAATCTTAATGAAAAATAGCCGGTCAGCCACCGGATTATTTTTCCTCAACACACACTTCCCTACCTAAGTTGGTCAGAACCAACTGCAGTATGTTGGCATCTTAGTGGAAGATCAGACTTATAAAAAAAAGGTAATATATATAAAAATACCTAGGCTGGATCTGCCAACTAGTAAATTTGGGTCCCAATCCCTGTATGGTAGGATACGACCAAGTTTCGAAAAGTAAGCGCCCAACAATGATAAGAGACCCCAATGAGCCCACACACCGTGTGGAGCAATTTAACTGCTTGGAATGGTTAATTTTGGGCATGCGCGGTGAGCAACGCAGATACTGTAGATTTGCATATTACAATATTAATAAAGCTTGAATAAAAATGAAACGCGATTGAATTACGGTGGAATGGTGACTTTTCGATAGCTATATTTATATTTATTTTAAATATCTAAACTGCCACACGCTCTCCGCCACATCTCCCCCACCAGATGATAGCTGCCCCCAGCTACAGGGCGAACAAACCGACTGTGGCGGAGCGTGGAATTGAGCGGGGTAACTGAACCTATGAACAGAACCCTTATAATTAAGGAACAAGGGGACAGCAGTTAACGGCTGTACGCCCAAGCAAATTTCTTGCCTCTCGGAAACAATATACACGGAAAATACAATACACAGAAAAAATACAGACACAAAAGTTATGAAATAGAAGTTACACTAAGAACAAAAACAAATTACAGAGAAAAAAGACAAGTATCACAGTATACACAAAGAGAAAAACACAATAATATTGAGTAATAATTAATAAGTATCGGAATGTATCGTAGTAATATCAGCGGCAAGAATTAAGGCAAAAAAACACTCTGTATCACTTGAAATAATAAATTTCTTCTTTATAAAAAAGTTTGTTAATTCACTAAATTTGAAGACAAGTAAAGTGTGTAAAATATTTGTACAGCGTGGGGAGGAGGTTTTTACTGTTCATCAGTTGGAGGAGGTTCATCATTATCCTCTTGCAGATTTTCCTCACTATTAACAGGACCCGGAGTAGCAAGGCAGGCCAAAGCGTCCTCCAAAATTTCTTCCCACTCCTCCTCTGCCACGTCATTACTTTGGATTTGTTGGATCAGTGGAATCCGGCCTGGAGGAAGGTCTGGGTAAGTACTCTGAATACTCACAAAGTCCCAAGAGGTCGTGGCCTCCGACTGGGTGGTTGCGGCCGCACAAACTGCAGGGTCGTCTATGGTACTGGCCGACGCCAAAGCGGCGTTTTATGGTTGGCCGGCTCTGTGTGACTCAAGAGGTATGAGCAGAGGGTTCTGCTCGCCCTCTTCGCGAAACACTACCCGTGGGCTGGTTTTCCGGGAGCGGTCCAGGTACATAGTTAGATGATTGGCTATTGGTGGAATATCCCCTGTGTGCGTCTTTTGAATGCGTCTCAATTGGCGTTGGCGCTGCTGCTCTTCCTCCTCTAGCAACGGAAGACAGTGTGGGTGATGACAATTTTTGTAACCGCAATGTCGTCCTACAGGTAACTGACCCATGTGGAACGTGGGATTCGCTAAATAAAGTTAAAATAAATATGTATTCCCTGATTCCCTTCACTACTGTACCCGTACCAATAACATGATTTGTTATTTATTTACACAATTTAAAGTTAGTATACTGTATATGAGTATGTACAAAACATAAATGTACATAAGAATAATGAGATAGATAGAAATAAGGAAAACACTAAACTACTAAGTACAAAAGAACAATTATAGGGAAAGTAACAATAATTACAAGACATAATAAGATAGGCTACGGTTAGTACAATGTACAGGACTATACTAATGGGAAATAAACACAATGATACAAATATTATTAATAAAAGAAGAGGGTAAGCCAATTAGAATATGCGGTAATGACTTTTGACTAGTGACATTGGACTTATGAAATAACATAGCCGACAATTAATGTATGACCCAATGTTATTGGCGCGACAAGTAGTAGAAGGTTCGTGCCATGCGAGTACGTTACGCTGTCATGTAAAATAGCACTGTAAAACAACAGAATAGCAATAAACCTATCAACTTAAATGATCCGTGTATTTTAATTTCGATTCGTAATGTACTTATTCCATAATTCAACAACAATTTTTATACGTATTCTATACTTTTATTACGATTTATGATATCGCAATTTCGCGTGGCTGGCCAAAACCACTCTAGCGCTATTTAGTACGTTATATTTTTGCAAATTTGCTTTATTTATAATTTTTACTCAACAATAATACGTTTTATACCATTTTTACACGTTCAAAAACATTTTCTCAAGGCCTTTTATACGTTGTATTTCTCTGAAATGGGTTGATCAGACCCAGGGGCCTATTTCATAAAGATTTATGTAATTGTAAATTAATAAACGCATTTAATTTCTTCTTATTTTATTAATTAAAAAATACGTACGTAACTGTGGAATTTATGGAATTTACAGAGATGTAATTTCTTAAATTCTAAACGCAATTTTATTAATATACTTTTTAATTAAAAATACAAAAGAAAAATATGCGTTCATTAATTTACAGCGGTAAATTAATTACATGCAATCTTTATGAAATAGGCCCCAGGAATAACCTCACTCAATAAATTTTACCTTTGTTTTCTTATTCACAATTTCCAGTGTTCACATAGATACATCGGTTGACTAGGCAAGATTGAACCTTCTTTTTATTGTTTCTTCAATGCATGCATGTAGTGTTGTGTTCGTGTTATTTGTATTTGAAAATGCTAATTTAATATATGTTTATGCATATGACAACAATGAAGAACCTACACTGTTGCATCCATAGCGTCAATAATATTATCCATAATAGTTGGCGGTTGAGGTGATACATCGGCTTTTGGGCTGGTTTTAGGAAATGTGAGCGTGGTATTTATTCAGCTCTACGTCTATTCCGTTTTTGCCACGATTTACTTTGTTTTGCAAAAAGTGCACGACAACATCTATTACGCCACTCATAATTAGTCATACCCTCAGGTTTTGGCTGTTTTAAATGCTCTGGTTTCTCGGGTTTTCCTTCCCAATCGATTTCGAAGTCCATTGCATAAGGACGTGGAATTTTGTATTCAGGCTTCCGATCTTCGTTGTCGCTGTCACTGTCATCTGGACAAGAAGAAGGTATGTTCGAGTAAAATAAAGAGTTGGCAGATTTTGGAAGTTAATGTCAAAATGCGTGTTAGCAACGACATGTGATAAATCACAGAATGCTACAGATTTTATTTGTGTTTTACATTGACGAGGTGGTTGTATGCGTCGTTGTGGTGTGAAAGAATTAGTGCGTTGTGTATAAGGTTTTAAACATAAATTAACCCATTCGGCTTTTTGTTTGTCATCAGACAAAAGCGTGATTTGTGCAATTCCTTTCGTTAGATCAACATTCAGGACTTTGTATGGTCCTGTCCATCTACTAACAAATTTAGCGCATTCAGAAGGTTTAATAGCTGGATTAAACTTAAGGACAAGGCTACGAATTACGATAGGTTTGGAGTGCGCTCTTTTATCATAATTTTGCTTCTGACGTTCCTGTGCTTTAGGTAGAATTTGTTTAACCAGGTCTCGAGCGTGAGTCATAACTACTCAAGCATGGTCAAGATAGTTATCCTCGTAATCAACATAAGGAGAACGTGTAAGTTGGTACTTCACATCAATAGGTACCCGCATGTCACGCCCAAACATGAGATAAAAAGGACTTTCACCGATAGATTCTTGCGGTGACCGATTGTAAGCACTTGTTACAAACGGTAGAGCAAAGTCCCAGTCATCGTGATGCTCGTTGACATAGGGGGTAAGCATTGTTGTTAATGTACGGTTGAAACGTTCAGTTAGCCCATTTGTTTGCGGATGATATGCGGTTGTGAAAATTTTCTTTGTATCGGTGATATCACACAACTGAGTCAATAGTTGACTCTGGAAATTAGTACCTTGATCAGTAAGAATCTCCAAAGGACAACCGTGGACAGTGATGACTTTCTCGAGGATGACATGGACTATGGTTTCAGCTTTCTGGTCTGGCAATGCAAAACACATTGCTTAACGGGTCAAATATTTGGTGACAACCAGGATATATTTATTTCCTCTTTCTGCTTGTGTTAATGGACCTAGGATATCCATAGCGATACAATCAAAAATGTTACCTATGGTAATAGGCACCATCTCTGGTCGAGCCGCCTGAGTATTCGATTTGCGTTTTTGACATGTGTCGCAAGATTTCACATAATTTTTCACATCATGACTCATTTTTGGCCAAAAGAATCGTATCACGAGGTTTGCTAATGTGCGATGAGTACCCAGATGAGCAGATAAAATATCGTCATGGGCAGAGCGTAGTGCTTCCAGATGACGTTGTCCATGGGGTAGAACAATTTGACCTACAAGTTGTGGACTACGACGACGTTTTTGACCTAAAGAATGCATTAACACACCATTACAAAGGAAGTAATTTTTAGACCAATGAATGATTTTCTTTTGTTAGCTTTTTGCCTTAGGAAGTGTCTGATGAGCCAAATATTTGTAGATATCTCGGAATTGAGGATCCGATTGCTGTTCCTTGATGAGTGAAGAAGTGTCACTATTGACACTGTCATTAGCAAGGACAAAAGGGACTGATTTGGATGAAAGTAGGTTTCTGAGCGACTTTAGTAGGTTCAACTATGATGTCATTTACGCATAGAGTTGGTGTAGTAGTCAAACATTGAGTACCTTTTGTCTGATATAAAGGATCCGGGTCTGGTTCTGCACCATCCAGAGGAGGTATCCGTGATAATGCATCCACGTTCCCGTTACTTTTCCCAGTTTTGTACTCAATTTTGTCTAAATTAAACTCTGTGAGTTGATATGCCCAACGTTTTAACCTTTCGGAAGTACATTTACCCGAGGTAAAAATGTATTTCAAAGGTGCGTGGTCTGTCGTGATTGTAAACGAGTGTCCCCAAAGATAGGGTTTGAAATGCTTAACTAAGTGTAATTTCTCTCAGCATAGCTAAAATTACGGCTAGCGTACGCAATTGGACGTTCACCATCTCCTTTTGGCATTCTGGTGTCCAATAGAAACGCTCCTTTTTACCCATTAAAGCATATAAAGGGCTAGCAATTTGAGCAAAGTTTTTAATGAACCGACGGTAAAAATTGGCCAAACCATGAAAAGAATGAACTTGTTTTTGTGTGCGAGGCACTTTAAAGTCCCTTACACATGCTATCTTTTCAGGGTTCGGTTTAGCACCGTCTTTGCTAACAATATGTCCTAAAAATTCCACAGACTTACTACCAAAATTACATTTCTTAGGTTTTAATTTAAGCTTAGCGGTACGAAGACGACTAAAAACAGTAGAGAGATCTCGAAGATGAGTTTCAAAAGTTTTAGAAAACACAATAATGTCATCAATGTAGACGAGGCAAGATTGCCAAAGAAGTCCAGTGAGAACTAGCTCCATAAGTCTTTGAAACGTTGAGGATGCATTACAAAGCCCAAAGGAAAGGACATTAAATTCATAAAGTCCTCCGGTTGGACTAATAAATGCTGTTTTTTCTTTATCTTCCTCCTTCATTTCAACTTGCAAGTAGCCTGACAAAAGATCAAGGGTAGAAAAATATACAGCACCTTGTAGTGTGTCTAAGACTTCATCGATTCGAGGTAATGGAAAAGCGTCTTTTTTAGTAATTTTATTAAGACCTCTGTAATCCACACAAAATCGATTTGTTCCGTCTTTTTTCCTAACGATTACAATGGGATTTCCATATGGGCTTTTCAATTCTTGGATAACTCCTTTATCTAACATTGTTTCGATTTCATCATGTATGATTTTCTTTTGACTTTCAGGAACCCTATACGGTTTTTGACGGATAGGTGGGTTATTACCAACATCAACTTCATGACGTAATAGAGAAGTTCTACCTGTGTCATAAGGTCCGGAAGAAAAAACATAACTATTTTGACGCAGTAGCTTAGCTAATTCAATTTTTTGGTTTTCGGTAAGTTCACTTTTGTCAAAATTGACTTCTTTGACAGGATCAAAGTCAGAAGGATGTTCAAGTTTCGAAGGTGGCTGTGCTGCAAAGAGGATTGTCTCCGGAGTTGGATCATCCTCTGGACGAATCAATACGTCTTCAATCAGTTCAGAGTTCATAACGTTTGCTTCCGTTATGCGCGTATTTTTATGCAGTGTGATTAGTGACGTAGTGGGATTAAGCAATTGAAGAAGGACACAGCCATTACGGTTTTTAGTGATAATTCTAGCGACTAGAAGACCTGTCCTTAGGAAGGAAGGTAAGGCAGAGTCGATCAAGAGATTGACATTATTAGGCATAGGGGCATCTACGGAAATATTGCTACATCCTCTAGATGATTCATCTTCACTACGATCAACCTCACGAGGTGGAGAGGATCTATGAGGTGGACGTGCACGTATTGGGTGAATTGTTCCGCAAATACATTCTTTGGGTTCCGCAGATGAACCACTTTTTATGCTTTGTTCACTCTCAGATGACGTCCAAGCAGGATCGTAAAAATTACAGCTAATAGGATGATGAGGGTCATGCACGACTATATGAGTTTCCCTATGTGGGTGTCCGTGGTTCATGTCAAATTCAGCTTGTGATGGTGGCATTTGTTTAGGTTTCCGACTTGCATCATAAATATTAAATTCTGGTTCGTTATTGGCATTCTGAGAATTTGGATCGGCGCTTTGTAAATTTAGTGAAGGAGTGGCCTCTCTGCGAGAGGGGGAATAGGGCAACAAAGGATTAACCACTACCTCATCCTCCCAGATTAAGATGCTGTCACTGGAAGAAGAAACCATCGCCAAGGGCATCTCTTTTCCCCAGGTCGACGACCCGGTTTGGTCCATGCCCTGCAAAGGTTCCTCTTCTAAGTGCCCTGTATCGTGAAAAATTGCGCCCAATAAATTATTCATGAAATCAATGTCTAGTTCCATGTTCTGGTCTGTGGGTGGATATAATTGTAAACAAGCGTCGATAGCTTCTATGGACCCCACAGATGCACAATAAATACTAATAGATGCAATATCGGCGGTCAAAACACTTTCTTGTAACTCAATTGAAACCTGGGACAACATTGTGTCCATCAGAAGTGTAATTTGATTGTCAGAATTTAACATATTATCGTTGATAGGTTCACTAATTTGTACAGCGGACGGAGTAATTGAAAGAGAACTACTTTGAGATATATCTTGTGAGATCGGTTCCACCTGCGCCAATTGTGTAGGAGGTGTGGGGTGGGAAATATTTTGTACGTTTACCGAACCCCCTACTACCCCCCTCGGCTACTCACCGCTTATGACCTCCTCAGACGTACTGTCCTCTTGTCTACCTCGTTGTGTTTTTCCCGCAGTTGAGGTCATTTCCCAACAGTTCAATAAGTACGGATTGGTATTAATTGAATCTAAATAATTACAAGCGAATTGGATTGGTTCATTTGTGCAGCTGGGTCCCATGATATTTAATGATTTTGGAGAATTCCCTCTTTGGACGTTATCGGTTGGGACTTCTTCCCACAGGAGAGAAAGGCCGTATCAATCCTTCTCCTCATGAAAACAAGCCAATCCAACCGGCCCAACCGCAGGTGGAATCCATGGTTCCGCTGTTGCAGTCGCGACGCTCAGACCCCCATATTACTGGGTGGTGCGACAGCCGCCACTAGATTCGAAGGACCCTGTTGCACATTTTGGTAGCCACCGTTTCCCATGTTTGGCTGAAAAACATGAGGCGTATAACTACTGTTTGTAGGATTATTAAGATTTTGACATGAAAAATTACCTTGTTGAGGAGCAACGTTCTGTGAGAAAGTATTTTGATTTTGCGGAAAATTATTTTGATTTTGGTAATTTTGTTGTCTCCTATTATTAAAACTCATATTATTGTTGTTATTATTTGTACCCCGATTAGAGGGCATTTGACCTCCCCGATAATTACCCCTACTGTTTCCAGGTTTAGACCAACAGAAACGGCTATAATGGCCTATACGACCACAATAATTGCAAATCGGCCATCCATCCGACGTCCATTGTCCATTATTAGCGTTTACAGCAGAAGGATTTGTCATCTGATTACTTGACCCTTGTTGTGGGTTATTAAAAGGTAGATTTACACGATTTTGATTTTGCGCCAAATTACTACTGCTATTATTGTTATTCGGACGAGACATTCCGCGCGTGTTCCTCCCCCCGCGGTTGGGAAAACCTCCCCCACCATGTGGAGAAGAAGTAGAAGGCGCAGAAAAAGCGACAAAAGGTTTCTTTTTCTGGTCATCTTTAACTAGATCCTCAGCTTTACTAGCTTTGCGAACAGCCTGTACAAATTTCATTGGATGGTCTACCATACCTAATTCACGTCTAATGTTGGGCTTAAGACCATTCCAGAAATATCTTATACGATTGTCAGTGCGTTGTTCCGGGGTGTAAGTTTCTGCAGGGTATGCCGCGTTAACTAGCTTACAAATTTGTGTCGCAAATTGTTCTGCTGTCTCATTTTCAGCCTGGACTCTAGTATGCAATTGATCTGCAACAGTACCAATTAAATCCTCGAATGTCTCCTGCAACTGTTCAAGAACTAGGCTGTAATCTTGGCGGATATATGGACTTAATTCATCATACAAATTTTTTGCTAGGCCTTCGAGAGCTTGGCCAATATAAAGAGCTCTGTCTTCCGAAGGAATTCTTCCTACTTCCATGACAGATTGAAACTCACGTAGCCATGCCCCAAAGGCAATGGTATTCTTCGCCCCACTAAATGGCTTGAGAGATGGAGGGAAAAGTTTGGCAAAGTCGTATTTCATATACCGAAACGTTTTTGGTTGTAAAACAGCTTGTGTCGGCATTTTTGTATCGCATGTAAAAAACTGACTATTGGTCATTTGAGGTGGTTCCGTCGGAAAATTGTGAACAGCCTCAGCCCGAGCGTTGGGGTGAATAGGAACAGACGGTTGACCCCGAAGGTCACTACTCATCCCCGCTACTTCCTGCTGATTTTGCTCAATTTTTTGAGGTCCTTTTTGACTTTCTGAAAAGAGGGTCATTGCATTCCCGACCAATTGAGTTAAATTGGCTACTTGTTGTTCAAAATTCGCAATGTGAGGGTTAGGTTGAGAATTTCCCCATGACCGAGAATATCTCACTTCCCCCCCCCTGAGTGGAAGTAGGTTGGCTACATGTAGAATCCTCAGATGACTCCGTACTTGACAATTGTTCCTTAGAATGAATTCTACGATTTTTGCAAATTCTAGTTATTTTATGCGACCCTTCAGTTTCTCGGGGCTCACCGCTCGCTAAGAAGAGCTCACCTTCTTCTTCTTCTAAATTAAGGTTTCCCCCTTGATTACCGAATATTTTCACTCCCCCAAGACCTTCTTGCGAGTCGGATTGCCCCACACGACCAACTACCCCAGCGCTCAACCGACCTTTTTTGACGGTAGTTTCCCGCGTTTGTTGACGGCGTTTGGCTTGTTCTGCACGTTCTTTGGCTTTATCTGCATGGCGCTGCTTTTCCCGCTCGGTAGCTGTAGTCGTTTTGCTTGCTTTACGTTGTGTCTTGGTGGATACTGGATCAAGATTGGTTGAACGCCGAGATAAGAAGTCACCCCCCTCTAGAGTTCCAGCGCTAGTGGGGTACACAGTATTGCCCGCCAAAGGCAAATGCCCGTGTCCCGACTGCGCTAGAACTAGGAAAATCAAATACTGGTATATTTGCTGGATCACCTAAAACATTTTGATAAGCATCCTCCCTACCTGCTGACTTTTCAAGCCCAGGATCACCTACCGAACCTCTTTTTGAAATAAGACCTTGGTTCAAGTCCTTGGTTTGAGGAGGCGGTGTCCGTTGGATACTCATGTTTTTCTAGAGGCTTTTAACCAGAATTTTTTTGAAAACGAAAAGATTTACGTTTGTAATCCTTGCCTCACAAGAGATTCTAGGCGGGGGACTAAGCTCAGCACACAGATATACACAATAATATCAGTATATAATAATAAAAATCCTAGATGCAACAATTACCTCAGAGTCAGCATTGAAAAAAAAACGATTTAAATTTTAAAAAACGACAAGGATAACAAGTGTCGCGGAGGGGAAAAACCAAAGAAAATTAGCCACCACGGAGGGGACTACAAAGTACCAGTTCTTTAGTTATCGGCTCCAATTATGTAACGGACAAAAGGGGACAAGCCGGTTTTGTGATCCCTTTGTTCGCTACACTACGACACTTCCTTTCCTTGTTTCAAAAGAATAGGGCTTTTTCCCAATTGTAATAGCTCAGTTTTAAAATGTGAAAAACGCACGTAAATTGTGATAATTAATTTATCCTACTTGAGTCATAAACAAGTGGGGGAAATACACAACACTCCCTCTTGACCTTGAGGTCAAGTCGGACTATGGTAAGGTGGTTTACTGGAGGGACTCCTCCAGCACTCAAAAAGTCTGATTGGTTACCAAAAAACGCAAACTAATCAGCTGATAGAATTGAAGCTGCTATGAGGGGTACTTAATTGAGCTGTATATCGAATTAAATTGAAACATTAAAAGTACGAGTGCAAAAGTTAAGAATATTTTAACGAAGCCAATGAGGACCTTGGCTTGTACAAAATTTACTACATTGGGATTACGTAGAGGTGACTAATGAGGGGTTGAGAAGGAAGACCTTAGAATATTTGAAATGAAACAGAAACGTGTTGGGAGTGGAGAAAAAGGTTGGGCTGATTTGTCCAGCCCGTTCAAAAAGTTACTAAGTAATTTCTTCTTAGCTGATTTTTGGGGATCCAAAGTGAAACGATTAACTGCTTCCTGGAAATTTCTTGAGGTTGCAGTGAAACATTACCGTGTTGGGAAAGAGAATTAGCTAAGGCCAGGTAGTCCCAGCCTCTTCAAAAATATCCCTTGATCCAGTAACAACACTGCTTTGACGCTTGTAGAACGGAGAGGCTTGATTGGGAGAAGTAAAGGGGAATTGTGGAAACACAAAGGCAGTGGGTGAGATTTAGGAGTGGATGAGACTGAAGATTTTCAGCCTGTCAGCAGTTTCAGTTTTTCACTTGTCAACAGAGGTGTTAATGATTGGGAGTGAGTTTACACAGCGAAACATTAACATGTCCAGTGTGACAAAAGGACTTAGTTTTTTAGCGAGGAATTCTCCAGTGAATTCCTTTTCAAAAAGTAGTACTGATGTGAAAAGCAGATATGTTTTCGAAGGAATCGATAAATGCTAGTCGTTAGCTGGGAAGCTTATAAGCCAATTATGAAACATTAAAAATACAAGTGTGAAATTTGAGGGTGGAAATGAAGACTAGGGAGTTTAGTCCTCTACAAAAATGGTGCAAAATTAAGTGTAAACTTGGTTTTTTATGGATTCCAATCAAAGGTATAATTTTGGAAGCAAGTATGTTCAAGAGGTGAAACCTAGGTGTAACTGGTTGGAAATTAAAGGAGACCAGTGAACTTAACTTTGCAGTTAAGCCCCACAAAAAGTGGCAACCAAGGTCTAGACCTCTAGAAAAAGGAGCAAAAACCAAGCAATTAAAAGACAATTTAGTTTGCTCACTTCCGAGACTATCCCTTCAGTGAACCATTAAAAATTCAAGCGAATTTTTACTTATTTATGGAAAGAAGAGGGATAGGCTTGGGTAACCACCGTAATTTTAAGTGTCGTGTAGGATAAGTTACAAGTACGGTAATTGTGCGTATGCCTGAGTTTAACACCAGGGAGTTTACGTAAATTTTGAATAAGTTTTGTGTAGCGACTTGCGCAGAGTGCATAGATTGTTTACAATTTAAGAGTATTTATTTTTGCTAATTTATGCTACGGTAACGGACCGCGTTGCGGTGAACATGTTAGTAGATTTTTATACTACGCACAATTTAAATATTTTTAGAGCTTTTAAAGCTTATTTTAGGAGGCGCTTTTTAAATACCTGGGTTAGATTTTTGACCTGTACGATTAGTAAAAATAAACACGAAACAAAGGTTTGCAAAAAGTAAACAGAAAACTAAGAGTAAAAGTGCCTAGTGAGAGGACTTTATTGAGCGTATTTTGAAAACGGTTGTAATAAGAAATTTGTGGGTTTAGAGGTTGAATTGAGAATTTAACTTGGCTATTGTTTTAAATGGGAAGGGAAGTTAATTTCCACTTCCAAAGGGTTATTTTAACCTCCTAACTAAATTACTTACTTAAAATTTATGTACGTGCAGTTTTCACAAAAAAAGTTAAAAAATACCTGAGACAAGTTACCTTGTCACCATGCCAGTGCTGATGATTTTTTTCTGGCTCGCCCAAGTTTTTGCCCTAATCTTAATGAAAAATAGCCCGGTCAGCCACCGGGTTATTTTTCCTCAACACACACTTCCCTACCTAAGTTGGTCAGAACCAACTGCAGTATGTCTGCATCTTAGTGGAAGATCGGACTTATAAAAAAAAGGTAATATATATAAAAATACCTAGGCTGGATCTGCCGAGTAGTAAATTGGGGTCCCAATCCCCGTATGGTAGGATACAACCGAGTTTCAAAAAGTAAGCGCCCAACAATGATAAGAGACCCTGATGAGCCCACACACCGTGCGGAGCAATTTAACTGCTTGGAATGGTTAATTTTGGGCACGCGCGGCGAGCAACGCAGATACTGTAGATTTGCATATTACAGTATTAATAAAGCTTGAATAAAAATGAAACGCGATTGAATTACGGCGGAATGGTGACTTTTTGATAGCTATATTTATATTTATTTTAAATACCTAAACTGCCACACGCTCTCCGCCACAGTACAAAGCTTCGGAATTTTTTAAATCTAAAGAAAATGTAACGTTTAAAATCTAAATAGAAAACTGCATATTAATACAAGAGAGTCAAGAAGAAATTATTAAAAAGTGGCAAGAGTATGTGCTATGGATAAAAATTTTATTTATATTCAAAAAAATAATGAAACCAATCCAAACTTTTATGCTTTTAAAAATTTTGCCATAGGCAAAGTAAAAGCAATAAAAGCAGTAATTAACATGACAAATTCAAAAGAGAAAAGATTACTCAAATGGAAAAACTGAAACTAAATAAACTAAGAATAGCCCTGTTTTACCCTACTAACCATAAATAAATAAAAAAATAAAATAATCAAAAATAAAAAAGGTTTATATAACATAAGCAAAAATAAATAAACAAAATATGCCGATCTTTAATGTGTACACTACAAATGTGTACACGACACTTGTGATAAAATTGTTAAATAGTTGTCTATTGTTTTATTTATATAGTTAATGTATGTTATCATGCCAACTTGTTTTTTTTTATATATATAATCTCATCTCATTTAGTGTATAATAATTATTATACGAAATAAACCTTTTAAAATAAAAAAAAAGTTTCAACATAAAAATGTTTTTGCTTAACCGGGTAAAGACGGCTCTTGAACCTGCCTCCCGAAGACTGGAGGCAGGAAGGAGGTAGGTTAAACTGCCTCGGAAGCAGGGTGGAGGCAGGTGATCCTGTCTCCTATATTAAAGCATATACAGGTTAGGAGGCCCCCTCCTTACGGTGTTAAAATTTTGACTATAGGCAAAAAAAATCTAGCTGACCGCGAGATTTGCAGTATTGAATCGACTATTTAACAACAAAAACATTCAAAATTTTTCACTAAAGCGGATTAATAACAAAGATTAAAAACTGCATTTTAATAATTATTTATTAATTTACCTAATTTGTAACCTAGATGCAAATTTTTTAAAGGCTGAAGTTGGTTAATTTTTGTATTTTTTGTGAAAGGGTGGAATTAAAAAAAATTCTGCGTTCTTATTGTTTTTTTTAAAAAAAACGTCATTACCGCACAATTTTAATTGGTCCCTTTGTGTCTGCATTCTAATTTTCAGCGTCAGCCAGATATAATTCAACCATAGTTTTGTTACTAGAAAAATTAAAACTATATGTTACGCCCTAGCCATAAGTAAAATATCTGTTCATTTATGCATTAAGGTATATAATTCTTGAGAAAATGCCTGGATAAGTTTTTTGGAAGTAAACCAGAAAGATTGAAATTCTATGAAACCGTTTTTAAAATGATTTATCGAGACACGCCTCTATTACGATGACCCTTGTCCGTCCGCTGGCCGCTGGTTGTGATTTCGATTACATGCTTCTGTTAAACATGAGTTTCACACCTTTGAACGCGATAATTCCCATTATCCATTTTTGCCCTCTTTATTTTATCAAGAATATTTACAAACTACAGAATAAAATTTATGACTTCATATATTGCTTTTACACATTAACTTGCACACATTAGCTAAGGTGCGCCCTACTAAGACCGCCGACTACTCAAATCTCCTAATGATCTTTTTCACGAAATGTAATGGACCTATAATTAAGGCTCCTCAAAAAATATAACTTCATAATTTATTTCACTAAAAATTATTTCATATATTTATAAATTTTTGTAAAAAAATAAAAAAAATAAACACTTCTTAGTTTTATTATATTAAAAAAATTACAATTAGGGTATCTGACTTAATTTCGGCCAGGCCTTAATTTCGGCCACCAATTTAGGGTTTTAGAAAATTGGCTTATTTTTAAAGCACAAAGGAACTAGCACAAAAGTAACTGCATGAATGTTGAATAAAGTGTTTTTGCAAAAGTTTTATTTTTATGTTATTCTGCATTATTAACATTTTCATAGAAAAAGTGAATTTTTTATGATTTTCTTAATTTTTGCTTTGTGTTTAAACTGCATCAAATTTAGTACGGAGCACTATATAACCTTAAAATAACTTCTATTTAAGGCTCAAAATTGTAATTTTTGTGATTTAATATTTTCTTCAAAATTAATTTACAATGCGTTTAACTAACTGCGGATTTTAAGATTCCATTAATTTCGGCCACCTTAAAATTTAGGTGAAAGAACCTGCCTGTTTTTGCCGTTTTCAAATATCATCCTACTACCGTATTTTTAAAGAATTTTTTTTGCTCGTTTGACTTTTTTTGACGTTTTTTTAAGCAAAAAAAATCAACAAAAAATATAGGTTATTAAAACTTGTTAATTTAAGGTTTTGGCATATTATTTAACGTCTTGCTAATAACTTAAAGTTTGAAAACGGGAAAAAATTAAGTTATATTTACTAAGAACAATACCTAAGGATAAATTGGCAACCTTTAAAAATTTTTATTGTTCATTATGGCAATAGTTATAGCAAGTTTTTTCTAGGTGGCCGAAGTTAATGGCTCGCGCCTTAATTTCGGCCACTATAAAAAAAGACTTTAAACTTCCACTGAGCTTTAAGTGTAACAGAAATTTTAAAATTTTGCACTGGAATAACAAAAATAGCTATCGTTCCCTAGTCCCCATGCGCAAAAGAAAGCATGCGTACTGTAAAATTGCTAACGTACTCGCGAAATTGCGAACTCATTTCGGATTTTACAACCTCAACAGTCTCAGCTAGGACGATTTTAGCTATAGTTATGGTTGCATTATTCCTGGTTGATTTTGTAAGTTGTAAGTTTGATGGGAACTAGAGCAAAACAGTTCAAATTGTGCGGTTATGACGTTTTTAAAAAATAATTGGAGCACAGATTTTTTTATATCCCGCCTTTTTAAAAAATATAAAAAATAGGTCAACTTTAGCCCTAAAATATTAGCAATTTTTTAGTAAATTGATAAAAAATTGTTTAAAGTAGTTTAAAGGTATTTAATCTTTATTATTAAACTATTTTTGCTGAAAATGTTTTATTGTTAAGTAGTCGAATTAATACTGCAAATTATCGAGGTCAGCTAGTTTTGATTTGCTTTTGCCTATAGAAACTTCAACAATTTTGAAAATTGGCATGGAATTCAACCTGGCTTTATTTTAAAACAATGTATTAATATGAAATGTATTTGAGTTTCTCACAGTTTTCCCATATTAGAGAGTTCATTTAATTTCGGCACTTTTTCAAATTGGACATTTTTGACTTTGGACTATATTTTTAGTAATCCTGGACAAAATACGACGTTTAATAACTCAAATGAGAGCTAATTATATGTAGATGACTGTCGTGAGCTTTTTATTTGTTATGTTGTGATATTTTTATGTGAAATTGTGTGATTTATAAAAAATAAAATTGTTACTCGTTCTTAGAACATGGGCATTTCATGATTACGCAATAAATTGGTTTAAAAATTAAACTGTCCTGGTAAAATTTTGGTCTATTTTCCGAATTTTTAGTCCCCATGGTTCTACGTTGCGTCTGTGGTCAGCAATCGTTACAAAATAAAATAGTGTAATTTTGACACACATATTGCTGTAGGTAAAAACAGGTTGAATTAAGTGGTCGGTTGTTAAATTGTAGTTGTAAATAGTTAAAAAACAACATTGAAATGTGTAGGGATCATAGCACTGCACTTAAACTCGATTAAGAAGGTCCTTTTAAAAAGTGCCGAAATTAAATGCACTTTTTCCCAAATTTTGCTCATTTTGATACCATTTGGCATTTTAGCTGTAACTTTTTGCCAGTTACACCTTGAACAACAAGTAGAAGCTTAAATTAAAGAAAACTGTCTGGAGATAATGATAAGCAATTAAATATTTGAAAATGATGATTTTTTGACTGAGAAACAATAGATTGTTTGTAAAGTGCCGAAATTAAATGCACACATTTTAAATTTCGGCAATTTTCTATTTTTTAAAAAACTGATTTAATTAAGTAAAAAAACGACTTTCGTACAGTGAAACTTTTGTGACGCAACGCTGTATTGTGAAAGCTTCAAAATGAGCTATCAAACATGAAAATCGGGCCATACAGTGAAAAGTTACATCGGAAAAACGAAAAAGTGCCAAAATTAAATGCACTACCCTATAATAATTTACCTTTTCGTTTTGTTTTTCAGTGCCAATGGCATACTTTGTTCCCACCTTACGTATTAAAATGTGGTGGATCTGTTCTTTGAGAACGCAACTCAAGGCGTAAGGTACAGCCAGCACATCTGGTGCATTAGAACGATAACGCACCAAAAAAGTTCCATCCTAAAATAAATTACAAATCAACTTATGACAAAACATTGTATCGGGATTGGAAATGTTGATTGTAGCGTGATTGGAAGTTTAGGTCTCTTTATAAAACGACATTTATTAAGTCGTATGAATAAGTCTTTTATTTTTATAAATTGCTTATTTTATTTCATTCGACTCATTCTTCCTGTTTTTTTGTTTAATTTAACTTCATACCTTATGAGTGGCTAAGCTGCATGCATAACAGGGGCGTATTTCATAAAAATTGCTTGTAATTAAATTACCGCTGTAAATTAATGAACGTATATTTTTCTTTTGTATTTTTTATTAAAAAGCATATCAATAAAATTGCGGTCAGAATCTAAAAAATTACAAATTTATAAATTCTGAAAATTCCACAGTTATGTACGTATTTTTTAACAAATAGAATAAGAAAAAATTAAATGCGTTTATTAATTTACAATTACAAAAATCTTTATGAAATAGGCCTCAGGCCACACACAGCCTGTTAGAACCCAGTTCCTGGTTTATCTTAAAATGTGTTCTAACCGCTTTTCATTTAAAAGACTACTTTTAATAATCAATTAAAGTTTTTATCGATATATTATATCGACTTTGTCGGTATTTTATCCATTATTATTATGTCGATTTTTATTTTATCACCTTTGTCGTACGAAAGTTCCACGATTCTAACGGGGGAAATAGCCATCATTGTAACGGGTTAAATAGTTAAAACCGGCTCACCTTCAAAAGAGTCCCGGCACAAAAGAGTCCTGAAAAAAATCACAGCTGGCACAAAAGAGTCCCGGCACAAAAGAGTCCCGGCACAAAAGAGTCCTGAAGAAAATGCGTTCATGCGCCTAAGTGCTTCGAGCGCTGAGGTCGGCACAAAAGAGTCCTGGCATAAAATCAATTTTTCACAGCTCTCATACAATGTTCACACCTCAGCTGTTTTCCAGTTTATGACGTATTTCAACACGTCGTTACTCTGACATAACGAGTCAAAAGCGTCGTAAAATACTCGTAACTGTGACTCTTTTTAAATTTTAACACATAAATAATCCAAACAAAAGGAGTCACGTTGATTTTATACTGATTGTGACTCTTTGTCAAAGTAACGACGAACAGTTAATTTAAAAGATTTTTAGCTAAAATTTTTTTTAAAGTTGCTATTTTTTTCTTGGGAAAACAAATGTTATATTCTAATAATTACAGTTTTCAATCCTTTCATTGACGGGCTGGAGAAAAGTTACCCAGATTTTTTAATGTGGTTAAAAACCCAGATAGTTACTCAGATTTTTTATTGTGGTTTTACGTTTTTTGAGCTAAAGAACGTTTGCGTTAGAATTCAAAAGAATTTCAAAAGTTTCTGTAAATTTAAAAATTTTTTCTTTGAAAGACCGCTAATTTATTAACGACAACTTAAAACATGGGGGCATTTTCATAAAATTATACGCTTGATTCATTATGTGCAGTAGTTGCGTTAACGATTCATTATTGACTAATCAAATAAGTTTTAATCAAACACAAAACTAATAATTAATCACCAACATTTTTATTGTAAATAAATAATAAAGAGTTTTAGTCAAAAATTCGTATTTAACATTTTTAAATCGCTTTGTTATTTTTCCCTAGAAAATTTTTTGAGTTTAGTTTAGTTTACCTTACTTACTGCGTATTTTGTGGTGTTATCTATGTCATTTAAAGTTGTGCTCAATAGTTTTGCTTTTCTGGTGTATTTATTTGCATTGCGTTATGATCAGAAGGATTTTAAACCAAAAACATTTAGCATTAATAATTCGTGTAATTTGCGTAATTCAAATGCCAAGTATTTAGTAAAAAGTTGACAAATATATGGTTAAATAGCTGCCAACACTACTCACTAAGCATCTGATAATAAAGCTACTATTTGGTTAAAAAATTACCAACTAGTTTCGAAAAATCAACCAAATATTTAGTTAAAAAATAAATTCAAAAAATACTACATAATTGGTAAAAAAGTACAGAAACCTGTATTGGTCCAGAGGTATAACCATATTTGGTTGTTTTTTACTCGTTAATTGGTTAAAAATCACCAAATGGGCGGAGAGAGTGTCTTTTTGATTTTCTTTGTTTTTTTTTAAATCTGTAGTTGTGCGCAATGGCACGCAAAAAGTCCCAGTGGTCTGTTCATCTTGTCGTCTGACATCTGCGGTCGTTTTTACAATTATGATTAAAACACTAAAGCTAAAGTCTTGCAGGCTGAAATTAAGGGCGTAACCGCTTTCCGCCAGGAAGAAATAAACAATAAACCCGCGAGCGAGAAAAGTTTTTAAAAAAGTTTTCAGCGGTTATGTAACCAATTATTATTTAGTTGCGTCATGTGTTTCTCTGCACGTGGTTTTTTCTCAAAAAACGAGTGGTTAGTTTACCACTCATCTATTTTCACCCTGATAGAATTTATCTTTAGTTTGATAAAAATTGTAATATTTTAACAATGAACAAAAAATTTATGCCAACTAAAATCATTATTTAGACATGATTTTGTTTGACATACAGTCAATTATGACAAAAATACTAATTTCAATATTATATGATTTATACCCAAATACAACAATGATTGTTTTCTTAGTTTTTAAACGCTTTACAAAGCTTTAAGCGTTTAAATAACTAAAAAGATAAAATTACTTGAAAACATTAATTTTTTACCCGCGAAATTCTTCACACAACCTCTTAAAACAACAAATAAAAAACTGGAAGACAGCTGAGGTGTGAACATTTTATCTTAGCTGTGAAAAATTGATTTTATGCCAGGACTCTTTTGTGCCGACCTCAGCGCTCGCAGCGCTTGGGCGCATGAACGTATTTTCTCCAGGACTCTTTTGTGCCGGGACTCTGTTGTGCCAGGACTCTTTTGTGCCAGCTACGATTTTTTTCAGGACTCTTTTGTGCCGGACCCGTTAAAACCCAACGGCGTTCTTCGGATTTGGTCAGATCTTTTAGACATTTGTCTATTGGAAGAAGTATGAAAACTTTTTTACAACTTTGTTAAAAAACCAGGCTAAATTGGTCCAAAATAATTTGTGACATAGTGCTATGCTAACACTTTGTCACAAGCAAAAAGTCCAAAAACAAAATACGATCGTCAAAAATTATTTTTTTATTTATTTTTTTTTGACGGCAAAGTATGAGCAAAGCTTTGCCCTTTCTAATATCCGGTCTCAGACGCGGAATGAAAATCTCGTGGATAATAAAAGACCCCGCAATGTACTTATTGTGATTAATATTGCGAGTAGCAGTGAGACCAACCTCGTCTTATGCGTTACAGACACACGTTTTCACAGAACTAAGTTTAAAAATGGCTTAACCCCATTATACGAAGGAACCAAGGTTATAGAGGGTCATGTTCGCAATTTATTGTTTAACATGACCCCTATCTTTATTTTCTAAAGAAATAAACCAGCCACGTCTGGTTTTGCTTTTAAAGTATTAAATTTAATTTGAGAATTTATTAAAAAACCACAACTCTAAAGACCTAGGATAACCTAATTTTGGGTCGGCTTAAAGTGTTTTTATTAATTTTTCACCATTTTTAAAGCTATTTTTTGTGTAACTATTTTTTAAGTGTTAAGTGTTTGGGTTGATCAGAAAAAAAACATTTTGCAATGCTTTAATTTATAAAAAAGTGCGCTAAAATTTTTAAAATGCATGTTTTATTATTTGTAGTATTTCCATTTTTTAAAATACAAGTAGCCCGTGTCAGCCATACGGCTGACAAATAATTTTTCCCACATTTTTTATATTCATTTACTAATTTTTTTTCAAAATTCAACCCTTTTATGTCATTCCCGTGACTGTAAGCTTTACAGTGATACCTCAGTTACCCACTCTAATTTTAGTTGGGGAGAAGGGTCTTTCCCTCTTTTGGTGAAAATATGTTGTCCAGCATAAAGTTGTCTGTGTTAATTTTTTACTAATTTCAACTACCTTATGATGTTCTCTGAACTATAAGGTTTCCCATAATATTTCATTTATCCTAATTTTTTCAGCGGTTGGGGAGGAAGGTTTTTTTATCTTTGGTAAAAATATGTTGTGCAATATAAAGATGTCCATGTCATTTTTTTTAAATTTATGACATTTATGACATTCTCCAGACTGTAAGCTTTGCAATGATACCTTATTTAGCCCAATCCGTTTTGTGGTTGCGGAGAAGGGTCCTCCCTTTTGGTAAAAATGCGTTGTCCAGCATAAAAATGTCCTTGTTTATTTTTTAAAAAATTCAACCCTTTGATGAGATTACTTGAAATTCAACCTTTGCAATGATATCTTATTTAGCTCAATCGTTTTTGTGATTAAGAAAAAAGGTCATTCCTCCTTTTAGTAAAAAAAACGTTGTCCAGCATAAAGATTTCCATGTTCATTTTTCCGAAAACATGATATTTTGGCTTCACGTTGACGAATTACTCTTACCAATAAGTTTAAGCCAATTCCTGGACAAAAAATTTTTTAACTTCCAAAATCCATAGGGGGACCCTTTGGTGAAAATGCGTTGTCCAGTATAAAGATGTCCATGTAAGTTATTTCAAAATTTCAACCCCCTTACGACATTCCCTGGGGTATAAGCTTTCCAACGATACCTCATTTTTACCTTAAAATGATAGGTGGTTAGGGAGGAGTTAGGGAACACACAGACAGGCAGACAGACAGACACGCACACCAACAGACATTACGTCTATTTATATATAGATTGTAATGAAATAAATATAATCTGAGAGTATAACTTTTTTTGTTGACCGCCGAACGTTTTTTTGTTGTATTAGGTTAGGTCCATAATAAGCAATCTGAAATATTTTATTAAAATATAACGCTTTAAAATTTTGTTATTTCCACAGGATTTTTGTAAAGGCATAGTATTCAAAATAACAGTTTGATCTTGATGTGTATGCCAATATAAATTATTTTATTACTCCTTACCGAACTTAACGTAATATATAGTTTGAAAACAACAAATTTGAATGTTTCAATTCAACCGAAAATTTTAATTTTACATAATTTAAATTACTGGCTTTTTTGAAGATTTTAGAAGTCCTTTTCTTTTAAAAAGGGCCTCAGCTTCTTCTCTAGAAATGTTGCCATGATACCAAGGTATACTTTCTAATTGTTTCTCATTTTCTGATTCCTAAAATTAATTAAATAAAGGTTATATTACTTTTGATTTAGAAAAATATAAAATATATTTGCCGATGTTTTTGCACAATCTTTGAGGATTTTATTTTTTTATCCGTTTTTTTATCCATTCTGGAAGTTTTGCACTTTTTGAAGTTTTTTTTCACCGATTTGTAATCTAATGAGGTATCGATTATCCTAAAACGCAGTCTATTGCGTCATCAAAACCCGTGGTTCTTTTCTTACAGACATCTAAATAAAATATTATTTTATTCGACTGGTGGATTTTTGCACCAATTTTTATGAGATTAACTTTTTTTTGGCTAAATAAAGGCAACACAACACAGATAATTCAAGAATCTATTATATGTTCATTTTATAAATTCGCGTAAAAAAACATGTCATTAAACTTAAAATTTTAACAGTTCAAACAGAAAATATGTTTTAAATTACTTCGGTGAAAAACTTGAAATTTTAACAGTTCAAACAGAAAATATGTTAAATTACTTCGGTGAAAAAATTTTATTTTTCGTTATAAACGTGTCCAATCGTCCGTCAAAATATAATATTATTGTTCTCCATTGTAGAAATAGCTTAAATTTAGTAGCATACTTATAATTCTAAGCCATTTCAGACAAAATTTTTTTTAAAATTGAAAAATCTAAATTCTCCAAAATAAAAACATTTATATGGATTTTTGAAAAAAAAAAGTTTTTGAATCCCTACAATATTATCCGGGCTTATAAACTTTCAAATAAATTTTGTTGAGGTTGATCTATTTTGTGGTTGAAAAAAAAGCAGATACGAAACACACAGACAAACTGACAAGCAGACGGACCATAATTACTTTTATTTATATAGATGTTTTAAATTTTTAGAATTTTTTTTCAGTTTTTTTACTTCTTTTTTCATTTAGAAATTTTCCACTTCTATCAAAAGAAATTTTAACATACTGTGAGGTCGGGAGTTTTTGGAGTTATTTGTAGACTATTTCGATGAATGTCCGAAGCATTAACACGAATCGGAGCACATATTCCAGTTGGTAGGCTACCACTTCTAAAAAAAAATAGTATATTATTCGCATTGTGTTTATTTCTTTATTTTGTTGAATGAAATTATATTTCATAAGAAATCTTCATATTAATTCTCAAAATATAACCACAACCAGTATGAAAATCTTCAATGTTAAGCTTGAATAAATTAATCCTTAAAGATGCGGTGCGTGCGGAGTCAAACTTTTTGTCTTGGATTTTAATAATTTTTTGAAAACCTTATCCCTGCCCCCAATGGACCTACCTAGCATAGCAAAAATTGGGTCGGCGGTCCCACCACGAAACAAAGTTCCTCTCACATTAAATGCATTTTTTGTATTATTTTTGAAACTGGAAATACTATATATATACAAATAAAACATCTACTTGGAAAATTTTAGTTGTCTTTTTGTATTTAATTAAGCATCACAAAATGTTTTTTTTCTGATTAGCCAAAAAAATTTACATTTGAGAAACCTTAGTTACGCTTAATATAGCTCTAAATATTGATCAAAAATTCACAAAAATACTCGAAATTGTTTTAATAAAGATGTTTGATCTCCGGTTTCCAAAAAAATTTGGTAAAAATCATTGGCTGTATAACAAATTCTGATTTCCAGCGGGACCGCGGGCCAAATTTTTGTAATGCTAGGTAGGTCCATAGCCCACAAAATTTTTCAAAATATCTATAGTGGTTTAGAAGTTATGACCCCCAAAAATGGCGTTTTTCGACAATTTTGTACGTGAAAAATTACTAAATGGATATAATCAAGAATGCATATACGATTTAAGTTTCAAATTATACACTTAAAAAGCGACTATTCTCTATTTTAATTTGATACCTTGATCATTAGAATTGGTGCAGTATTTGTCCTAATATTGCGTTTCAAAAACCCGCAATTTTTTTGTTAAAAACACGAAGTGAAGGGAAAAAAGATGGGCAAACTTCATAAATTCATTGATTGATTAAATCAATGCCGTCGTTTGGTGTTTTTACGAAAAAATCGCGGGTTTTTTGTGCGGGAAACGCAATATTTCGACAAATACAGCGCCAATCTTATCGATCAAGGTATCAAATCAAAGTAGAAAATAGCCGCTTTTTTTGAGTGCATAATTTGTAACTTAAATCGTTATACCCATTGATCAATCTTTCACGTACAGAATTGTCGAAAAACGCCATTTTTGGGGGTTCATAAATTCTGAACCACTGGAGAAATATTTTGTTGAAAAAATTTTTGCGGGTTATGGCGGCAGGGTGAACGTTTTCACAAAAAATTATCAAAATCAAAAAAAAAAGTTTGACTCCGCACGGCAACTTTAAATCTCATAGAAGCTTTGACTAAAAACTGTGTTTTGAATTACATACAGACGCCTGTTTAGCCTGGTTCATTCATACTTCTTAACAAAAAAGCGAAAAATCAATTTTGGAAACGTTTTCTGTGGAATTTGATGTACTTTGAGTAATTTTACAAAAAATATATAATAAATCGAAAAAAATGAGCAACTCTTTTATATAAAAATAAGTCAGAATATGGAATGTGATAATACATATCGTCGTTACTACGGCAAAATGAGCCACAGTTCGTATAAAATATTTGTGAATCATTTTAAATTTAAAAAAGGACCCTATTAAACTATAGAATAAGTCACAGTCATGTGTATTTTATAATGACTGTCGCTCATTTTGCCGTAGTAACGACGATATGCGAGCAATAAATAATTTTTTTGTATTTTTTTTTGTTTTTGAAAAAAATAATCGTTAAGTTTGAAAACTTCAGTTTTTTTTTGCAATAACTCAGAAATGACAAAAGAAGCATTTAATGTTTACAAATTCTATTTTATGGTCAAGTTTAAAAAAATCATTTTTAAATTACTTGTGGTGAAATTTCTGAATGCTTATGGCAGGTGAAGGGCCGCGAGGAAGGAGAGGCGGTGGTTCGTCAACGGGTAAAAAAATACCGTCCGCGCTTGAATTGGGAGAGTTGGCTGCGGAACGGCCTCGAACCGGAATGCCGACAGACAGGCCGACAGACTGGTCCGGCCCCTGCCTGTTTCTCATTTTCGGCGGTATAGGAGGGGGTGGGGCGGGTTTTGGCGGGGGTCCCTGATTGGACGACTGGATTTTGAGCGTCGGAGTATTGGTACGGTTCTGAAACTTCGGCGACGGTCCCGCCTCGCTTTTCAATAGCGAGAAAAAAGCGGTGCTGTGCGGCCCGTCTTTGTAAGAACTGTTCCAAATATCCGCCTTCTCCCTGATCGTTGGACGGATCGCAGTCGGGTTGGGCGGGGGCGGAACAAGGTCGTCCTCTTCTTCCTCGGAATCGGAATCGGGTCGGATTTTTTGGCGTCGGCGTTGCATCTCTTCGCGTAATGACTCGCTAAAGGAAAAAGTATCTTGTTTCGTTGCAGTATCCTTACGTTTCGGATAAACAGATGGCGGATTTCCAGGCGGAGCGTTGCCGGAGGGATTCAAATGTCCTAAATTCACTGGAAAATTTAACGAAAAACTGGTTTTGTACCTTGTGTTTTGTAATTCTCACTTGTAGTAACTTGTAAGACTTGTAGATTTATGGAATAGAAACTTGTATATTGAAATGCGTTGTCAGTGTAGCGTGAGCTAGGTTTCAGTATGCCAAATTATTTCAAAATAAACTTTTTAACCGTGGTTATGCGAAAAAAACTTTGTTTTCTAATTTTTAGTTTCCTGAGGAAATTTGGGTTCAGGGTTAAGAACTAATAAATCCAAAATATAAAACTTTGTGTCTTGACATTTTTAATTATAATTTGTTATATTTTGATTTGTGATTAGAATTCGTATCAATGTGCCAAAATTTCATGAGAAAATAACATTTTAGAAAAAAATATTTTGTTAAAAAAAACTCAGCAAGTCAGTTTTAAAAACTTTTGCCTGGCCTAAAATCTACTGGACTGGTCTACTGTCTCGGTATGTTTAAAGCATTGGCCTACGCCATTTTTAGGATTTGAACTCTTTTTTTAAACCGCACTCAAAGCTTGAACCATTTTCACACTGCAAACAAGCACTTTACTTAAGCCCACCTCTTCGCTTTTAAAACTGGTCTTTTGGTTTTACAGTTAGTAACCACAACACCATATTTATTTGCTTATACGTCTAAGCTTTTCTAATATATAACTTTTGGTTCCCTGCTTGGTTCAGTTTTTTCTCTAAATTATAATATGACACCTTAAAGGGGGCTCTGTCACAAATAAAATTCCCATATCTCCCGAACTGGACTGCTCCTTTAATGCCAAACCTACCTAATTTAAATTGGCATTTATAATGATCTACTACAAGACTGCGGCATTTTTAAATTTTAGCTCGATCGGTTCAGTAATAAAGGAGTAATGTGTTTCGGGCGATATAGGAATTTATTTTTTGAGAGCGCTCCTTTATTAATCAGTAGGTTGAGTGGTAACCGCACATTTTAACGAAAATTTGGAATTGGAGCAAAATGTCAAAAAAGAGCGAAGTAAGAGCGGGAGCGAATTGCATCCAGGAACAAAGTACATAGTTACCTGTACTTTGTTCCTGGATGCAACTGGAAAAGGCAATAAAGGTCTTATTTCCATTTTCCCTCATGTTAAATATAAATTTAGAGAAAACTTCGTACCGTAATTTTGACTGTCTGGAATCAAATAGGCTGGAGTCTGTGTGGCCTGTATATTTTGTTGGACAATTTCGTCGTAGAAATCTGGTTCACCTTTAATTTCCGATTCCGTTAATGAACTGATATCCTTGTCTTTGGACATCTGTGATGAAATTTACCAACTCTTTTAGTCTTGCTAGAAATTTTTTTTGATTTTTTTGAAATGACCTTTGATTACACGCCAGGACCAGAGCTAACGGTTAAAAATAACATGTTAATTCTGATTCTGAATCTTATAAAAATTATTAAATACAAAAGGAAAAACTTACAATTTTACATAAGCATTTTTGCAACATTTATTTAATGAAAAATTTCTATTTCGTGGTGGGACCATTCAAACATACATGGGCACGGGGGAGTTGGGGGGTGGTTAACCCCCTCCCCCAAATTCGGAGAAGGGAGGTTTAACCCCCCCCCCCCCAACTCAGAAGTGGGAGGGAGAAAAGGTTAATCCCCCAATTTTGGAAAAATAAAAAAAAATGTCTTTAAAATGACTTCGAACTGCCTCCAAACTTAAGTTTTGAGGTCAAAACGAATATTTTAACAAGTAAAAAACTCAAAAATGCAATAAAAATAGCTTTTTGACCTAAAATTACCGTTTTTTTACTTATTTTTTTTAAAACGAAAAACGATATGGGTAAAATGCACTCCAGAAAAAAAAACGATATGGGTATTTTGCGTTTTTTGGATTTTAACCCCCCAACCCCTCTAATTTGGGGTTTAACCCTCCCCCCACTCCGGACAAACTTGCCCATGTATGCATTCAAACCCACAATTTTATTATTGTTTTTTTATTTAAGTTTTTGCTTTTATTTTTATTACTATTATTATTTTTATGAGTTTTTTTCAATTGTAATTCCATCCAACACGGTATAATATTTTTTATCCAAACAAAATACACCGGTGTAGCATCAAGCTAGCATACATAGCTCGCTTGTTTCAGAACTTTTTTGCATTTCATTCAACCATAATCTCCATAGTTTTTATTAAAATATGTGGGTGAACGCGTTAGACAAGAGCTTGATTACTGACTTCAATTTTTTTAAACTAAAAAACATTTAACCGGTACTCTACATGCCCCTGTGCTATGCGTTCTAGAACTGTTCGGAACAGTTCTAGAACCTGTTCCGAACAGTTCTAGAACAGTTCTAGGACTGATTTGCAGTTCTCAAAATCAAAAAATAAATAAAACTCCGCAAATGATATTTAAACACATAAAACAACGGAAATACACAATAAAATCACGTGATAAGTGTTGGAAAATGTTTCGGTGACTTTTATAATGCACCAAAGTACAACTTCGGCATTTTCAAATGCCGAATTTCTCACAAATTTGGGCAAACTGGAAAGTACACCGACACCGTCCGAACAGTTCCGAACAGTTCCGAACTTAGAACTGTTCCGAACAGTTCTAAAACGAGTTAGAACTTCCGAGTTAGAACTGTTCCGAACAGTTCTAAAACTGTTCGGAACAGTTCTAGAACCTGTTCTGAACAGTTCTAGAACTGGACCGGTTGAGTACGGGTTAAGCAATTTTTTTCCTTGTGAAGGTTTTCCACATGTTATACTTTGAGAAGCTCGCGCTCATTTTTGTAACATTTTATTAGTTTCTCTCATATTTAATGAGTGATTGTCCAGTTTTACCTAAATTGACAAATTTATAAAAACATTCTACAACCGGTAAAATATATTTTTTGCATTATTTGTGTTATCTCTCTTTAATTGCAGGAGGAGCCATAGTTTTTTCACCTTAGTAAAAGTACAGAGTTCCACCACTATTGAGTGAGCTAGATACAATTGATATGGCACGCACCTTTTCCTTATTGCAATTAAAAAAATAGCCAATTTTACATAGGTAAGCTAGTTTATACTACACACAGAGAGAAACGTAGCTTAGTTTTAAGATTGGAATTTTAGCAAGATACCATAATATATTCACGTCACCTTTTTCATTGGCTACATACAATTAAATAGCGATAACGACATTTTTGTTCGCTTTAAAACTACCAACAAAATAAATTTCTTTTAACGCTTTACACACATAAACATAGGATGAACGCGGACAGAAGCTTGAATGAGGAAAATCAAACGACACATACATACATGATAAAAAATCTTTGGCTAAATATTTACCTAAAATCATGGGTAGAGATTATTTTCATAAATATATTAAGTTTTTTTTTGTTGAACTATTTTCTATGGTTTAATTATATTGCTGACCGCAAAAGCTTTGGTGGAGAAATGAGCATAAGCGGACCCAAAATTTTGCGGTTTATGACGTTTTTTTAAACAAATTAGAACGCATATTTTTTTTAATTCCCGCCTTTTTACAAAACAGTTTGTTTTAGCCCTAAAAAAATGGTATTTTTGCTCCAAATTCAGTAATTTGATAAATAATTGTAAAAATATTATATTTAATTTTTTACACGATTTAAACTAAAAATTTTGAATTTATTATAATATTGGTAATAATTAATTCAATCTGCAAAGCATCAAGGTCAGCTTATTTTAATTTGCCTATAGTTTTTAAACTGTTATTCTTTGTTGATATAGAAATAAACAATGATTAATTGTTTTATTACATTGAAATTTATCAAACATAAAATATGACACATATTGTGCTGTGCATTGCAGATGGCACGTACATTGCTGCTTTGCATAAA
The DNA here is from genome assembly GCA_030248175.1 of Microlaimidae sp. YZB2_3. Classification (NCBI taxonomy): domain Eukaryota; kingdom Metazoa; phylum Nematoda; class Chromadorea; order Desmodorida; family Microlaimidae; species Microlaimidae sp. YZB2_3. The sequence continues at coordinate 20,377 of JASAMX010011042.1, read as the reverse complement.
ATAGAGCAGTTGGTGCAAATTTTTACTATAAAAGAAGGGGAGACAAAAAATGGCACTTAAAAAGTCCCGCATATCTCCTCCTAATTAGACTACTGCGTTTTATGTTTTAAAAAATCAATATGCAGCATCACTTAGTGCCATTATCGTCGATCTTCACGAGATTTTTTTGGATTTTTCTGCAAATACTTAAATTAATTTAAGTAAAATTTAAGTAATTTTAACAAGTAGATTTCCTATGAGCTTGTTGTAAAATGAGTATTAGAAGAAAATTTGTTAAGCCGCTAACAGGCTATACGATACGCCGGTTATTTAGACCAAAAAACTTATTTAAACAAAAAATTATACATAAAAATAGCAAACCATTTTGGAACAGAGATCTGGAGTTCTAAAAACCTTTTTTTTCTCCGCTTCAAAAATCTTTTTATGATACTTTTCCTCTTACTTTTACTTTAAAAAATAGGTCTTAATTTTTACTTTACTTAAATAAAAATTTGCATTTACTTTTATTTTACTTAAAGGTGCGGTGCGCGGTCAATTTTTTTGTCTTTGATTTTTTTGTGAAAAACTAACCCCTGCCCCCAATATTCCAGAAAATTTTTTTATCAAAATATCTCCAGTGGTTAAGCCCCCTCCAAAAAAAATTGCGTTTTTTTCGAAAATTCTGTACTTAAAAGATTGATCAATGGGTATAAAAATTAAAGTTACAAAATATGCATTCAAAGAAAGCGAATACTTTTTACTTTAATTTGACAAATTGATAAAATTGGTGCAGTATTTGTCGAGATTGCGTTTTCCATAGAAAAAACCGGCGATTTTTTTGCTAAAAATACAAACTGACGGCAAAAATGTTGGGCAAACTGATTTAAATCACTGCCGTCATTTGGTATTTTTAACGAAAAAAATCGAGGGTTTTTTGTACAGAAAACGCAATATCTCAACAAATACTCTACCAATCTTAACAATCAAGGTATCAAATTAAAGTATAACGTAGCCGCCTTTTTGAGTGCATATTTTGTAACTTTAGTTTTTATACCTCTTGAGCAATTTTTCAACTATGGAATTTTCGAAAATAGCCATTTTTTTGGAGGTCATATCTAGGGCCCAACCGGATATCTGATCCGATCCAATAGTTCCGGGCTTTTTTTGATCCAATTTGATCTGATCTGGCCGGATTTTTTTGCCTTTTTATCTGGCCAGATACGGTAAATGCCGGGTTTTTTTTGATGTCAATGTCAATTAATATAATTTTTTGCTTTTTTTGTTAGACTCATAACCTAAAAAATTATACATTGCCTTAATGCTATTTGTGCAGCAGAATCTTGCTGATGAGTCGCACTTACCCTTACCAAGAAGCCCTTAGTCTATACGCATGGCCGTACCCAGGGGGGAACACGGGGATTCATCCCTGTCGTTTTTAAACAAGCACTGGATAGAATGCAGTTTTTATAAACAAGCACTGAATAAAATGTATTTTTTGTGAAAACAAACTAAATAAAATGCTTCGTTAGTTTTCAAAAATTTCGCGCCTTCGGCGCGCTTTTTTAATTGCTATTTCTTCCAATAATTTTTGGTTTTTAATATCCAATGTTTTACCCCAAAAACTTAGGGTGTATACTCAAAAATTTTATTCCAGTTTTTGTTTTCACAAGCAAAAGATGATTCATCATTATTTAAAATCTCACCAACACACGGTGTAATCTTACAACCACCGAGTTTAAACTGACAAGCAATTTCAAAATGTGTTTTTAAAAAAATTGGAACTTACGTTATAATTGTAAAACAGTTTTATAATTTAGATTAAAGTTTACCGCACACGTATTAAAATATTTAAACGCATTTTAAAACGCTTTAACGCGCTTTTTTATTTGTTTATTTATTCACATAATTTCTTTTTTTTTAATACCTATCAGAAAAAAACTTTCTCCGAATGAAAGTTATGTGGGCATGTCTAAATTATTCATGTCAGCAAACTATAGCAGCTACGTTTGGTTTACCTTTAGTAATGTTCCTACCCTCCAGTATCATGCCCAGAGCTCCGGCCATTTAACGCGGAAGAAGCTCTGGAGCTCCGTCTCTTAAGGATTAAGCGATTTTAAGCTTATTTATGCTTGAAATACGCTTAAAGGTGCGGAGTTAAACTTTTTGTCTTCGATTTTGATGATTTTTTGTAAAAATTTTACCCCTGCCCCCAATACCTCACAAATATTTTTTCGTCCAAATATAACCAGTGTTTCAGGAGATATGACCCCCAAAAAATGACGCTTTTTTCGACAATTCTGCACTTTAAAGATTGCTTAATAAATAAAAAAAATAATGTTTTAAAAAATGCACTCAAAGAAAGCGGTTACTTTTTACTTTAATTTGATAACTTGATTATTAAGATAGTTGCAGTATTTGTTGAGATTTTGGCAACAATAAGGATTGTACAGAGCAGACAGCGGACAGCTCTTCATAGAAACTGCAGAATAACAGCAGACGGCTGTGCTTGGTTGCTATTGATGGCGGAAACCTCACAGCGCCATCGAATTCAACCGCGCGGAAAACGGCAAAAACAATATTCTTTATTTAATGATGAAAAAAATAATTTAAAATTTTATTTCAAAAAAAAAAAAAATAATTGCAATTATCGGTGACGCGCGAAGCCACGTGCAGTTTAGCCCCAGCACCGCACCAACTGAAATTAACCAACTATAATTAGAAAACTTGGATAATATTTGTAATTCATGTCCCTGTTCTCCTTATGATTAATAGATTATTTTTCAAACGCTTATATCTTAAAACCGATATTCCTCCGTTGTTACTGATTTATCAGAAATAAACATGAACTCTTTGGAAAGGGTAAAAAATCGCGTAATAATTCTTTTAGAAGCCACTTTTTTCAGTGTCCAAATTTAAAATTTAAATCGTTGACAACATAATTTTAAGCTGATATTAATAAACGAGTACTATTAGGATTTTAATTATAGCATAGCTAAGACTTTAATTTTTTTATATTTAATTTAAAAATTCAATTTATAAACCATAAAGAAAGAATGAAGAATGTCGGCAAAGTTTTTCACATTGTAATATTCACGAAAAATACGTTTTCTATTGATAATATTAACACTGTTAAAACATTATATCTCGGCAACGGATTGATTATAAACATTTGTCATTGAGCAACTAATACTATACCACAGGGCCTGTGCCAGGATTTTTGAAAGGAGGGGACCAGACTAGAAAAATGCAAACAGTATATAAATGAGGCGTGAAGCGCCGCCTTTTGCGCTGGGAAGCGTCCACCAGGGGGTCTGAGGGTGTTCCTCCAGCCGCCGGAGGCGAATTTTTTTGATTCAGAATAAGAAATGAGCGAAATTGGGGTTAAAAAATGACGCAAAGCGTCCGCCAGGAAGTGTGGGTGGTGTTCCTTCTGGGTGGTCTTCCTTCAATTAGAAGGTTATATTTAGGGATCGACCGGGGCCCCGGCCCCGGCTTGCCTCGGCACTTTTTTTCCACCCCGGCCCCGGCCCTGGTAAACGCAATTTTCTCTATCCCGGCTCCGGCATTTTAGCTGTCAAATGAGCCGGGGCGGCTCACCTTGAAAAGAGTCCCGGCACAAAAGAGTCCTGAAGAAAATGCATTGATGCGCCCAAGCGCTCCGAGCGCTGAAGTCGGCACAAAAGAGTCCTGGCATAAAATCAATTTTTCACAGCTGACATACAATGTTCACACCTCAGCTGTCTTCCAGTTTATGACGTATTTCAACACGTCGTTACTCTGACATAATGAGTCGAAAGCGTCGTAAAATACTCGTAATTTTGACTCTTTTTTTATCTTAACACATAAATAATCAAACAAAATGAGTCACGTTGATTTTATACTGATTGTGACTCTTTTTCTAAGTAATGACAAACAGATAATTTAAAAGATTTTTGGCTAAAAATTTTTTTATTTAAAGTTGCTAGTTTTTTTTCTTGGGAAAACAAATGTTTATTCCAATAATTACAGTTTTCAATCCTTTCATTAGCGGGCTGGAGAAAAGTTACCCAGATTTTTTAATGTGGTTAAAAACCCATATAGTTACCCAGAATTTTTAATGTGGTTTTACGTTTTTTGAGCTAAAGAACGATTCTATGTATTGTCTCGTATGTGATAACGTTTGCGTTAGACTTTAAAAGAATTTCAAAAGTTTCTGCAAATTTAAAAAAATTTCTTTGAAAGACCGCAAATATTCTAACAACTTAAAACCTGGGGGCATTTTCATAAAATTATACACTTAATTCCTTATGTGCAGAAAACTGTAATTATTGGAATAAACATTTGTTTTCCCAAGAAAAAAAAACTAGCAACTTTAAATAAAAAAATTTTTAGCCAAAAATCTTTTAAATTAACTGTTTGTCATTACTTAGAAAAAGAGTCACAATCAGTATAAAATCAACGTGACTCATTTTGTTTGATTATTTATGTGTTAAGATAAAAAAAGAGTCAAAATTACGAGTATTTTACGACGCTTTCGACTCATTATGTCAGAGTAACGACGTGTTGAAATGCGTCATAAACTGGAAGACAGCTGAGGTGTGAACATTGTATGTCAGCTGTGAAAAATTGATTTTATGCCAGGACTCTTTTTTGCCGACTTCAGCGCTCGGAGCGCTTGGGCGCATGAATGCATTTTCTTCAGGACTCTTTTGTGCCGGGACTCTTTTGAAGGTGAGCCGCCCCGGCTCATTTGACAGCTAAAATGCCGGAGCCGGGATAGAGAAAATTGCGTTTACCAGGGCCGGGACCGGGGTGGAAAAAAAGTGCCGAGGCAAGCCGGGGCCGGGGCCACGGTCGATCCATAAATATAACCTTCTAATTGAAAAAGTGGCGATTTCGTGTTTGTCAAAAATTGCTGTGAGTATGATTTTTTAAATTGTCATTTCATCAAATTAAAAAATGCAAGTGCTGTGTAATTACTTCAACGTATAAAAAAAATATTATAACATGGTAGAAATTTTTATTCAGTGGGCAACTGGCCAAATCAAATACAAATTTCTTATGGTGCAAATAATGCCCATCTCACACTAGTCCACATCTTTTCTGTCTGAACAAACGCCCAGGAAGAAATTGCCCCTTTTTCCTGCTCTATTCTTAGAGAATTTTTCAAGGCTAGTCTACTACTTTTTAAAATAAAATTAAAGAAATAACCTTATATAGTATAGCAGGCCCTGTGCCAGGGAAGGGGCCAGGGGGGCCGTCCCCCTCCCCCTTTCTGGGTTGACCGTGGTAAAAATTTAGGAAGGGGGAGGTGGGTCTAGGGATTGTGAGAGGTAAAAGGTAAGGTAACTCCGTTATGACCGCTGTTTTTCTCTACCTCCTTTCCTGGGGTATGCCAAAATGAATTTTTCCTGACTGCCTGGGTTCAATTTAAGGTAAATAGGCATTTTTAGGCCCCAATTATGCTCATTTTTAAATCTAAAGCTAAAAAAATTGCCTCCAGCGGCTGAGGGAACACCACCCACACTTCCTGGCGGACGCTTTGCATCATTTTTTAACCCCAATTTCGCTCATTTTTTATTCTGAATCAAAAAAATTCGCCTCTGGCGGCTGGAGGAACACCCTCAGACCCCCTGGTGGACGCTTCCCAGCGCAAAAGGCGACGCTTCACGCCTCATTTATATACTGTTTGCATTTTTCTAGTCTGGTCCCCTCCTTTCAAAAATCCTGGCACAGGCCCTGTGGTATAGTATTAGTTGCTCAATGACAAATGTTTATAATCAATCCATTGCCGAGATATAATGTTTTAACAGTGTTAATATTATCAATAGAAAACGTATTTTTCGTGCATATTACAATGTGAAAAACTTTGCCGACATTCTTCATTCTTTATTTATGGTTGATAAATTGAATTTTTAAATTAAATATAAAAAAATTAAAGTCTTAGCTATGCTATAATTAAAATTCTAATAGTACTCGTTTATTAATACGAGCTTAAAATTATGTTGTCAACGATTTAAATTTTAAATTTGGACACTGAAAAAAGTGGCTTCTAAAAGAATTATTACGCGATTTTTTACCCTTTCCAAAGAGCTCATGTTTATTTCTGATAAATCAGTAACAACGGAGGAATATCGGTTTTAAGATATAAGCGTTTGAAAAATAATCTATTAATCATAAGGAGAACAGGGACATGAATTACAAATATTATCCAAGTTTTCTAATTATAGTTGGTTAATTTCAGTTGGTGCGGTGCTGGGGCTAAACTGCACGTGGCTTCGCGCGTCACCGATAATTGCAATTATTTTTTTTTGAAATAAAATTTTAAATTATTTTTTTCATCATTAAATAAAGAATGAACAAAAAAATATTTTATTGTTTTTGCCGTTTTCCGCGCGGTTGAAGTAGATGGCGCTGTGAGGTTTCCGCCATCAATAGCAACCGAGCACAGCCGTCTGCTGTTATTCTGCAGTTTCTATGAGGAGCTGTCCGCTGTCTGCTCTGTACAATCCTTATTGTTGCCAAAATCTCAACAAATACTGCAACTATCTTAATAATCAAGTTATCAAATTAAAGTAAAAAGTAGCCGCTTTTTTTGAGTGCATTTTTTAAAACATTAATTTTTTTTATTTATTAAGCAATCTTTAAAGTGCAGAATTGTCGATAAAAGCGTAATTTTTTGGGGGTCATATCTCCTGAAACACTGGTTATATTTGGACAAAAAAATATTTGTGAGGTATTGGGGGCAGGGGTAAAATTTTTACAAAAAATCATCATAATCGAAGACAAAAAGTTTAACTCCGCACCTTTAAGCGTATTTCAAGCATAAATAAGCTTAAAATCGCTCAATTAAGAGACGGAGCTCCAGAGCTTCTTCCGCTTTAAATAGCCGGAGCTCTGGGCATGATACTGGAGGGTAGGAACATTACTAAAGGTAAACCAAACGTAGCTGCTATAGTTTGCCGACATGACTAATTTAGACATGCCCACATAACTTTCATTCGGAAAAAGTTTTTTTCTGATAGGTATTAAAAAAAAGAAATTATTGGAATAAATAAATAAATAAAAAAGCGCGTTAAAGCGTTTTAAAATGCGTTTAAATATTTTAATACGTGTGCAGTAAACTTTAATCTAAATTATAAAACTGTTTTCCAATTATAATGTAAGTTCCAATTTTTTTAAAAACACATTTTGAAATTGCTTGTCAGTTTAAACTCGGTGGTTGTAAGATTACACCGTGTGTTGGTGAGATTTTAAATAATGATGAATCATCTTTTGCTTGTGAAAACAAAAACTGGAATAAAATTTTTGAGTATACACCCTAAGTTTTTGGGGTAAAACATTGGATATTAAAAAACAAAAATTATTGGAAGAAATAGCAATTAAAAAAGCGCGCCGAAAGCGCGAAATTTTTGAAAACTAACGAAGCATTTTATTTAGTTTGTTTTCACAAAATATACATTTTATTCAGTGCTTGTTTATAAAAACTGCATTCTATCCAGTGCTTGTTTAAAAACGACAGGGATGAATCCTCGTGTTCCCCCCTGGGTACGGCCATGCGTATAGACTAAGGGCTTCTTGGTAAGGGTAAGTGCGACTCATCAGCAAGATTCTGCTGCACAAATAGCATTAAGGCAATGTATAATTTTTTAGGTTATGAGTCTAACAAAAAAAGCAAAAAAATTATATTAATTGACATTGACATCAAAAAAACCCGGCATTTACCGTATCTGAAAAAAAATCCGGCCAGATCAGATCAAATTGGATCAAAAAAAGCCCGGAACTATTGGATCGGATCAGATATCCGGTTGGGCCCTAGATATGACCTCCAAAAAAAATGGCTATTTTCGAAAATTCCATAGTTGAAAAATTGCTCAAGAGGTATAAAAACTAAAGTTACAAAATATGCACTCAAAAAGGCGGCTACGTTATACTTTAATTTGATACCTTGATTGTTAAGATTGGTAAAGTATTTGTCGAGATATTGCGTTTTCTGTACAAAAAACCCTCGATTTTTTTCGTTAAAAATACCAAATGACGGCAGTGATTTAAATCAGTTTGTATTTTTAGCGAAAAAATCGCCGGTTTTTTCTATGGAAAACGCAATCTCGACAAATACTGCACCAATTTTATCAATTTGTCAAATTAAAGTAAAAAGTATTCGCTTTTTTTGAATGCATGATTTGTAACTTTAATTTTCATATCCATTGAGCAATCTTTCAAGTACAAAATTTTCGAAAAAACGCAATATTTTTTTTTGGGGGGTGGGGGGGGCACATAACTTCTGAACCATTGGAGATATTTTAATTTTGTGGAATATTGGGGGGAGGGGTAAGTTTTTCACAAAAAAATCGTTAAAATCAAAGACAAAAAATTTGACTGCGCACCGCACCTTTAAGTAAAATAAAAGTAATTGTAACGGTCAAAATTTTATTTAAGTAAAGTAACAAGTAAGACCTATTCTTTTAAGTAAAAGTAAGAGGAAAAGTATCATAAAAAGATTTTTGAAGCGGAGAAAAAAAAGGTTTTTAGAACTCCAGATCTCTGTTCCAAAATATAAAAATTTGTTTTAAAATTGATTTTAATTTTTTTAATATAAAATACCGTTTAAATAAAAGGGTCGGTTCACTAAACCACTGACTATAGGCAAATAAAACCTAGCTAACTTCGATGATTTTTAGTATTGAATTGATTTTTTAACATTACAATCATTTTAAGGTTTTTAACAAAACGTTAATTTTTAATTACATTTTACTATTTTTTAGTAAAAAGTATAAGATCAATCTTTTTGTAAAAAATAAAAAAACAATAGCAAATTGTATTGACGGGGACAAACTACAACTCAGCAAATCAAGCTCTTAAAGTTATTAAAGGATAAAGTTGATTAATTTTTGTATATTTTTTAAAAAGGCGGAAATTTAAAAAAAATATTTGTTTTAATTCGTTTTTTTACATAACCGCACATTTTTAAATGGACCGCTCATTTCTGCAAAACTTAAGAGGTCAGCCAGATATAATTTTTTTCATAAGTGCGAATGCAGCACATTGTTTAAAACTCTTAAAAATGTTGCATAGTATACTAAGTTCATTGTATTAAATTGATACAGGAAAAAAATAATCCCAGGTAAATAATCCAAGGCCAGGGAAAAATAGTCCAAAGTCAGTAGGTCGAAATAATTCAATGTTGGTACACTCCATTAATTGAATTTTTAAAGCAAGATCATTCCTTCTTTTATTTTCAAAGTCACTTCAATGACACATATTAGTGATGTTCCCTCATTTTTGAACTAATGTTATGAATAATGAAAAGTTAAATTATGGATTATTTGTCAACTTTCTTTAACTAAATTTTTAAAAACGATAAAAAAAAGTCTTAAAAAAGCAAATAGACTAAATTAATTGAATTTCAATATTTAAATAAGCCTAAATTCGCTCATTTATGTGGCGGAGCTCCGGAGCTCCCTTCGCTCCAAATGGCCGAGGCTCCAAAACATGATCGTGAGGGTAGGAACATCACTAATACACCAACATATACATATGTATCAGGTAGGTTCAGCTGTGCTGGTTTAAAATGGTCTTCTGTCCGTGTCCTGACCACAATAAAAATTCAACGAGTGCTGTTTTCTGCCATTTAAGGCTGTAAAAGCTTCTTTCACTGAAATTTCAGTGGCCTAAATAATAATAATAGTATTAAACTCCAATTATTCTTACTGTCAAATTAGAGTTTTGATTGCTATGACACTGGTTAAATCTGAATTTTGTTAATATAAACTAGGATTTTGAGTAAATTTTTGCAATAATTTAAAAAAAACCAACCATATTCCAGTTTTGCTTGCAAATAAAAACCTTAATTTTTTAACGTTATATGGCCTTTATATTGTGAATATTTTTTAAAAGAAGCAAATTATTTAAAAACCTAAGTATTTTGCTTAAATTGGAATCAAATTAACTGATATTGAAAAAATATATATATCCTACGGTTATTTCTGCAGTTGTATTTTATATTGCTATTATTATTCTGAAAATCAATATATAAGAAAAATCTATTTATTGCAGGAATTTAGTATGATTCGCCAGAAAAATTCCATGTGTATAATTTTTATTTACAGTATGTTGAATAAGAATGAATATAGGGAAAAAATGTGTAAATGCGTAAAAAACACTATCCTGGTATTTACCAACTTTTTCGTACTTTCTGTGGCAAAATGAACAAATAACTATATATTTTGTAACAAATACCAAGAAATTGATAGTTTATACCAAGTTCTTGGTATTTACTTAGTGCCTACCAAAAGTTTGGTTGATAAATTTTTTTTACAAAATAGTTGGTAATGCATTAACCAAATTTTTGGTAAACTGATTTTTGATTACCAAGTGAGTTAGTAGAAATTACAACAAATCAACAGGATAAATTTGTCTCAAAACTTTATATTATCCAAAATATTTTTATTGGGACTATACATAAAGCACGAGACAATCCAGAAAATTTTTTTCTAATTAGAAAACAAAATAACATTAATAAACATTAGTTGACCCATTTTAGTGATATTTAAGAGGATGATAGTCTAATAGTTTATCAAACTTAATATTTGTGTGGAAATGTCTCATCCAATGCACACAATACAGGAAGCCTTTTCTGCAAAACCAAATACATATTTGTCTTATTCTAATTAATTAAGTTAATCTAATTAAGTTTAAATGCCAGATGAAATAAAAAAATTCATGATTTTAATAAAATCGTCGCATAAAAGTGCTTAAAATATCGCAATTTTTTAGTTTTTTTTCCAGCGAATTTTTTTGTACAAATTGTAAGAAAAAATGTTGGACAAACTTCATCAAATCCCTGCCGTCGTTTGCTGTTTTTAACGAAAAAATCGCGGGTTTTTGTTCAGGAAACGCAATATCTCGACAAATACTGCACCAATTTTAACAATCAAGGTATCAAATTAAAGTAAAAAGTAGCCGCTTTTTTTGAATGCATATTTTGTAATTAAAATTTCAATACCCATTTAGGAATCTTTCAAGTACAGAATTGTCGAAAAACGACATTTTTGGAGGGTCATATTTCCTGAACCACTGGAGATATTTTGATGAAAAAATTTTTGTCAGCTATTGGGGGCTGAGGTAAAGTTTTTTACAAAAAATAATCGACATCGAAGACAAAAAGTTTGACTCGGTACCGCACCTTTAAAAAAATTAACACTTCACAACTATTATTTTAAAACAAACTATAGTTTTTATTAAACCCAAAAGATTTTTTCCTATAAAATTGCTTTTACTGATTTTTTTAAACGGGGTTATGCTGCCAACAGTCATAATTTTTTTGAACAATTGGTCAGTTAACCTAGCATCGAATCCCAAAAACAGTGTTTATAAAGTGTCCAGCAAAAATGTCCAAAGATTAAATATAGGAATTTTTGGCCAATTAACTACAAGATGTTAACTTTACCGCTATTTAATATTGTTTAAAAAGCTTTTTTGTTCAAATCTAAAAAGTTTTGGCGAATAAAAAATTGGTTGAAAATTTTATTGGATTTAAAAACAATTCTAATTTGCAATTCGTTTTTTATGCGTCACACAAAGACATTTTTAATTGGTCCTCTCATATCCCCATACAATTTTATAAAGTCAGTCAAATTTACTTTAGCCATATGAGCAACTGAAAATTATATTACTATTAGATTAGTCCAAGACAAATTATTTCAAGCCGTTTAATTGTTTTAATTGAGCATTAATACCGCCGCACTCATTTAAAGCAAAAATTATTATATTTAAAACTATAAATTTGCTTCATTTTTGGTTTGGTAATACATTAAAATAAATTCGGCTATCTTGTTAGGTTTAAAATCTCTTTAGCTTAAAAATTTAATTTTATCGATTAATAAAAATTGAAAGTATCGATAACATTTAAATTAAAAAATCGAAAAATTAAAATTTTTCAATTTCTTTTATTTTTTGACAAAAATAATTTTTGACATTTAAGAAATTTACATCTAATAAATTAATCAAAGTAGACGTAACAACAACATGATTTTATTTTTAAATACTTATATTTCAAAAAATATCTCGAATATATTTAATTTGCAAAAAATTGCATTCAGAACTCGTTGATTTTATATAACACAAATTTTATATCTGTCTTACCGGTTGTAGTTGTCCAAAAATAATTTTTACACTAATTCTTCAGCAATTTGGTACAAAATAAAATAGCATCATTGAAGAATGGGTAGCAGACGAGTGACAGCAAAGCGACGAAACCATTTGAGTTAAATATATTTTACATAATTTTTTCTTCAAAATTTAAGTTTTTCACGTTTGACCGAAACATTTTTGGGTTTGTTTTTGCAATTTATATTTTGTAGTATAGAAGGCAGCTTAAAAATTTTTTCTCAGAGAATGAGACATTGTTTTGTGAACAGTTAGTATAGTAAACTGACGCTTTAAAATCAATAATATCAAATAATTATTTTTTGATAGTAACTACAAAATTTTCGTAACTTTAACCAATTATTTGGTACACCATAGTCTACTAATTATTTGTAATTTTTGTTACACTTTACCTTTTACTTGGTACACATTACTAATTATTTGGTAAACCATTACTAAATATTTGGTAACATGAAGTTACCCAATAATTTGGTAATAGCCAACTACCAAATGAGCTGAGAGAGCACTAATTCAATATTATATGAATTATACCCAAATACAACCATGATTTTTTTCTTATTTTTTAAACGCTTTACAAAGCTTTAAGAGTTTTAATAACTAAATAATAAAAATACTTGAAAACATTAATTATTTACCCGCAAAATTCTTCATACAACCTCTTAAGAGGCTAATTAAAAAAAAAAAACAAATAAAAAACTGGAAGGCAGCTAGGGTGTGAACATTGTATGTTAGCTGTGAAAAATTATTTTATGCCAGGACTCTTTTGTGCCGACCTCAGCGCCCGCAGCTCTTGGGCACATGAACGCATTTTCTCCAGGACTCTGTTGTGCCGGGGCTCTTTTGTGCTAGGACTCTTTTGTGCCAGCTACAATTTTTTTCAGGACTCTTTTGTGCCGGGACTCTTTTGTGCCGGACCCAGCCGGGGCAAACCGGGGTAAACCGGGGTAAAGACCCCTAAGAATGCAAATTTTAAAAGGCTTCTTAACATTTTTTGACAGTGATAAACATACTATTTTTATATACAGATCTAATTTAATCGCTTTAATATGAAGATATTTAGTATATTTATATATTTATTTATATTTACAAGTCGCCCGTGTCAGCCATACGGCTGACAAATAATGTTTCCTGCACTTTTTATATTCATTTACTTTTTTTTTTCAAAATTCAACCCTTTTATGCCATTCCCGTGACTGTAAGCTTTACAGTGATACCTCAGTTACTCACTCTAATTTTAGTTGGGGAGAAGGGTCTTTCCCTCCTTTGGTGAAAATATGTTGTTCAGCATAAAGATGTCCGTGTTAATTTTTTACTAATTTCAACCACCTTATGATGCTCCTTGAACTATAAGGTTTCCCATAATATCTCATTTATCCTAATTTTTTCTGTGGTTGGGGAGGAAGGTTCTTACATCTTTGGTAAAAATATGTTGTCCAGTATAAAGATGTCCATGTTTTTTTTAAAAATTCCAACCCATTTATGACATTTGCCAGACTGTCAGCTTTGCAATGATACCTCATTTAGCCCAATTCGTTTTGTGGTTGAGAAGAAGGGTCCTCCCTTTTGATGAAAATGCGTTGTCCTTGTTATTTATTTTTTGAAAAAATTAAACCCTTTTATGACATTCCGTGAAATTGAAGCTTTGCAATGATATCTTATTTAGCCCAATCCTTTTTGTGGTTAAGGAGAAAGGTCATTTCTCGTTTTAGTGAAGAAACGTTGTCCATCATAAAGATGTTCATGTTCATTTTTTCAAAAACATGATATTCTGGCTTTACATTGGCAAATTACTCTTACAAATAAGTTTGGGCCAATTTTAAGATAAAATTTTTTCAACTTTCAAAGTCCATAGGGCCCTGCTTTTGTAAAAATGTGTTGACCAACCAAAAGATGTCCATGCAATTTTTTTAATTTCAACCCCTTTATGACATTCCCCTGTCTGTAAGCTTTGGTAGACAACATCTTTGCATCTTTTCTTTTTATGATAATTTTTAAAACTAGTATCTATTGTAGGCAAAGTTGCAAGTAACGACAATAGATTCTATTGTAAAGCAAGTTGCAAGTAACGACAATAGATTCTATTGTAACCCAAGTTGCAGTTAACACAATAGATTCTATTGTAGCAAAGCTACGCGGCGGCATATTGCAAAAGCAAAGATTGCTCGGGTTGTCAATACTTGCAACTTGCCTTACAATAGAATCTATTGCCCATACTTGCAACTTGCCTTACAATAGAATCTATTGTCGATACTTGAAACTTGGCGTACAATAGAATCTATTGTCCATACTTGCAACTTGCCTTACAATAGGATCTATTGTCCATACTTGCAACTTGCCTTACAATAGATTCTATTGAACATACTTCGAGGCTTGGGGGTGGACGCGGTAGCCCCCCCGTGCGCCCCCCTTTCTCCTATGAATAGAGTCTGAAGGTATGGCAGTAGATTCCATTCCATTGCCAATTATTGTGTAAGGAAAAAATTTTTAACAAAAAAGGAAATTAAAAATTTGGTTTAAAAATTGTAGGAGGTTTGAAATAATTAAAAAAAGGTAATGATTAAAAACATGGCGTACAATAGAATCTATTGTCCATACTTGCAACTTGCCTTACAATAGGATCTATTGTCGATACTTGCAACTTGCCTTACAATAGATTCTATTGTCCATACTTGCAACTTGGGGTACAATAGAATCTATTGTCGGTACTTGCAACTTGGCGTACAATAGAATCTATTGTTGATACTTGCAACTTGGCGTACAATAGAATCTATTGAAGATACTTGCAACTTGCCTTACAATAGAATCTATTGTCGATACTTGCAACTTGCCTTACAATAGATTCTATTGTCCATACTTGCAACTTGCCTTACAATAGAAATTACAATTGTTGTTTATTATTACTTTAACAAAAAATAAACAAATAATGACGAAATTAATAATACATTGAAAAATAAATAAATCCGAATTCAAGAAAGGCATTTATTTTGCAATTTATAAAACGGGTCTCAAATAGAAAACGCATATTATTTAAATTTTGTTTAAAATGCAAATAACGTTAAATCAAATCGAAACATTGTCAAAAATAATATGCAAATAGAGACCAAGTTTTTTGGAAAAAAAAGTTGGCTACGGTGTTCGGTAATTTTTTTTCAAAATCCATCACAATTTACAACTCATTTCTTCCGCGTTTGAAACTAAGTAAGTTACAATACTTTTTTTAGTTTTGAAGGATTAAAACAGTTTATTTAATTCGTTAATAATTAAAAATGCTGGTTGAAAATAGAAAACTCAGTTGAAATAAAAAACAAACAAACCGTAGCCGACTTTTTTGAGAAAATAATTTTATTCAATTATCAGTGGTTGAAATTTAAAACTTGAGCTTTAGGCTACTTAAACTTTTTTACGTGAAATTTTGTCAACATTCGTTTATTGTTAATAAATTTAATTCATTTGCGATACCCCTCCTTTAAACGTAAATATCATAAAGAATTTAAAAAAACAAACATTAGCCGAACCGACGTTTTTTATATTATGTAGTTGCCAAAAATAAAATGAAATATAAAACTTAAGCTTTTTACTACTAAAAACTTCCTTTTGCCAAGTTTTGTCAAAATCCGTTTACTGTTAATAAATTTAATTTATTTAAGATACCGGTCCTTTTAATATTAAGTTTATTGAATGTTCTGGATTTTTTTTTAACAAATAGTCGATTTTTTTGAAACTTTTAACAGACTTAAACGTGTCATAAAATGTTTTAAAAATTATTATGGTTAAATTATATTTGGCTGACCTTGTAAGTTTGTGTAAGAGACATGAGTTTTCCTAAAAATTGTGCGGTTATGACGTTTAAAAAAAAAACGAATAAAAACGCATATTTTTTCGCAAAATATAACAAAAATTTGTCCACCTTAACCTTTTAAAAAATTTCATTTTTGGTTTCGAATTGAGCAGTTTGATAATTAATTCTTGAACTATGGTATTTAATTTTTAATATTAAACCGTTTTTGCTAAAAATTTTTAATGGTTTTAATGATAAATAGTCGATGCAATACTGGAAATCATTGAGGTCAGCTAGGTTTTATTTGCTTATAAAAAACAGCTGATAAAATCAATAATTGAACTACTTATAAAATCAATAATCAATAATTTTTTGTGCCCAATAAAATTGTTTTAGCCCTTTCCACTTTAAACCCCACAGAACAAAACATAAAGTCGCAAATCAGTACCCGCCATTGGAGGGCCTGTAAAATTCAAATGTGTTTTAAATTTTCGCCGACCGTCCTTTAAATTACCTAAATTAAACACTAAATCCGAAAAAATTGGCATTTTTAAATTTTAGTCCGTTGAAGAATACCTTGGCAGTCATTTTGAGCTAGCTCCCGTGCAAATCCGTTAAGATTAAAGCTTTGAAAATTAGGGTTTAAGCTACGTTGAAAAAAACGAAATTTTTAATATTGGTAATCAATGTTTTTTCAAGCTCAAACCAGAATTATTCAGTTTTTCCTCAAAAGCCATAGCCATAACAAATACAATTCGGCTATCAGGCTATTTAGATTTGCATATGCGTTTCCGTGTGGGACCTTTGTTAATTTTTAAACAAGTAGCAAAGACCTGGAGTAAAACAATATTTGTACACGTAAATTATTCTGTTGAGTCTGTGTGATCTAAAGTTATTAGCATAGCAAATAAAATTTGTATATGCGCTTCTGTGTAGGACCAGTTTATCAAATCTAAAAATGAAAACAAACAGTGAACGCGGACTTATCATATTTACATGTATAAAAATTTTTATGTTGATTACTTTATTTAAACAAACGCTATTTAAATTTTAAATAAAATTTGCATATGCAATTCTGTGTGGGAACTTTCATTAAAACTTAGGAGAACTAATGCAAAACTTGGCCTTAAAACTTATAAACATGTAATTTTTTGTGTTGATTAGTCAATTTGATGTAAATTTATTCACATTCCAGATTTAGATTTGCATATGCGTTTCCGTGTGGGACCTTTGTTAATTTTTAAACAAGTAGCAAAAGAACTGGAGTATACCAATATTTGCACATGTAAATTTTCCTGTTGATTAGTCTGTGTGATCTAAAGTTATTAGCATACCAAATAAAATTTGTATATGCACTTCTGTGTAGGACCAGTTCATCAAATCTGAAAATAAAAACAACCACTGAACGCGGACTTCTCATATTTACATGCGCAAAAATTTCAGGTTGATTAGTTTATTTGAACAAAAGTTATATAAATTTAAAGTAAAATTTGCATATGCAATTCTGTGTGGGAGTCTGAAATTCGTCTGAAATTCTGTATGCTATTCGTTAATAACATTTAAATCAAAGTTTTTGCAAGACTAAGGTCCTGAAATTTATAAGCAAATAAATTCTCTTGTTGATTAGTTCTTTAAAACTTATGGATATTAATATAGCAAATAAGATTTGTATATTATACTCTTCTGGGTGGGACCAACGCTTTAAATTTAAAAAAAACACCATAAATGAACTCGGGCTTATCAAATTTATATGCATACTAATTTTTGTGACGATTCCTCAAATAGATCCAAAGTTATTTGCAATCCAAATAAAATTTGAATAATATCTGTTTTCTGTTCAAGACCCATTGTATAATTGCAAAATGAACGCTTTTATTAAACTCATGATTATTGATTTTTTATTTATCTTTAATTTCTTGATTATTTGTTTATTTTTTGTTAAAGTAATAATAAACAACAATTGTAATTCCTATTGTAAGGCAAGTTGCAAGTATCGACAATAGATTCTATTGTAAGGCAAGTTGCAAATATCGACAATAGATTCTATTGTAAGGCAAGTTGCAAGTATCGACAAGTTGCAAGTATTGACAATAGATCCTATTGTAAGGCAAGTTGCAAGTATGGACAATAGATTCTATTGTAAGGCAAGTTGCAAGTATTGATAATAGATTCTATTGTAACGCAAGTTGCAAGTATGGACAATAGATCCTATTGTAAGGCAAGTTGCAAGTATTGACAACCGGAGCAATCTCGCGGGGTAGTAAAAATATATGCCGCCGCGTAGCTTTAACCCTAATTTTGAAAGCTTTAATCTTAACGGATTTGCACGGGAGATAGCTCAAAATGACCGCCAAGGTATTCTTCAAAAGACTAAAATTTAAAAATGCCATTTGTTGGATTTAGTGTTTAATAAAGGTAATTTAAAGGGCGGTCGGCGAATATTTAAAACACATTTGAATTTTACAGGCTCTCCAATGGCGGGCGCTGATGTGTGACTTTATGTTTTGTTCTGTGGGGTTTAAAATGGAAGGGGCTAAAACAATTTTTTTGGGCACAAAAAATCATTGATTATTGATTTTATAAGTAGTTCAATTATTGATTTTATAAGCTGTTATTATAAGCAAATAAAACCTAGTTGACCTCAATGATTTGCAGTATTTCATCGACTATTTATCATTAAAACCATTAAAAAATTTTAGCAAAAACGGTTTAATATTAAAAATTAAATACCATAGTTCAAGAATTATTTATCAAACTGCTCAATTCGAAACCAAAAATGTAATTTTTTAAAAGGTTAAAGTAAACAAATTTTTGTTATATTTTGCGAAAAAATATGCGTTCTTATTCGTTTTTTAAACGTCATAACCGCACAATTTTTCGGAAAACTCATGGTCTCTTACACAAACTTACAAGGTCAGCCAAATATAATTTAACCATAATAATTTTTAAAATATTTTATGACACGTTTAAGTCTGTTAAAAGTTTCAAAAAAATCGTCTATTTGTGAGAAAAAAAATCCAGAACATTCAATAAACTTAACATTAAAAGAACCGGTATCTTAAATAAATTAAATTTATTAACAGTAAACGGATTTTGACAAAACTTGGCAAAAGGAAGTTTTTAGTAGTAAAAAGCTTAAGTTTTATATTTCATTTTATTTTTGACAACTACATAATAATTGAATAGAACTGTTTTCTAAAAAAACGTCGGTTCGGCTAATGTTTGTTTTTTTTTTAAATTCTTTATGATATTTACGTTTAAAGGACGGGTATCGCAAATGAATTAAATTTATTAACAGTAAACGGATGTTGACAAAATTTCACGGAAAAAAGTTTAGGTAGCCTAAAGCTCAAGTTTTAAATTTCAACCACTGATAATTGAATAAAATTATTTTCTCAAAAAGTCGGCTACGGTTTGTTTTTTTTTATTTCAACTGAGTTTTCTATTTTCAACCAGCATTTTTAATTATTAACGAATTAAATAAACTGTTTTAATCCTTCAAAACTAAAAAAAGTATTGTAACTTACTTAGTTAACGCGGGAGAAATGAGTTGTGATGGATTTTGAAAAAAAATTACCGAACACCGTAGCCAACTTTCTTTTCAAAAAACTTGGTCTCTATTTGCATATTATTTTTGACGATGTTATGATTTGATTTAACGTTATTTGCATATCAAACAAAATTTAAATAATATTTGTTTTCTATTTGAGGCCCGCTTTATAAATTGCAAAATAAATGCCTTTCTTGAATTCGGATTTATTTATTTTTCAATGTATTATTAATTTCGTGATTATTTGTTTATTTTTTGTTAAAGTAGTAATAAACAGCAATTGTCATTCCTATTGTAAGGCAAGTTGCAAGTATCGACAATAGATTCTATTGTAAGGCAAGTTGCAAGTATCGACAATAGATTCTATTGTAAGGCAAGTTGCAAGTATCGACAATAGATTCTATTGTAAAACAAGTTGAAACTATGGACAATAGATTCTATTGTAAGGCAAGTTGCAAGTATCTACAATAGATTCTATTGTAAGGCAAGTTGCAAGTATGGATAATAGATTCTATTGTAAGGCAAGTTGCAAGTATCTACAATATTCTATTGTAATGCAAGTTGCAGGTATGGACAATAGATTCTATTGTAAGGCAAGTTGCAAGTATCTACAATAGATTCTATTGTAAGGCAAGTTGCAAGTATGGATAATAGATTCTATTGTAAGGCAAGTTGCAAGTATCTACAATATTCTATTGTAAGGCAAGTTGCAAGTATGGATAATAGATTCTATTGTAAGGCAAGTTGCAAGTATCTACAATAGATTCTATTGTAAGGCAAGTTGCAAGTATCCACAATAGATTCTATTGTAAGGCAAGTTGCAAGTATGTATTTTGCAACTTGGCTTACAATAAGATCTATTGTAGTTATTTGCAACATGGCGTACAATAGATACTATTTTTAAATTTTGCATTATGCAACTT
>JASAMX010011040.1:0-33108 GCA_030248175.1 Microlaimidae sp. YZB2_3 | reverse complement strand
ACCTATCGAAAGAATTTTGGGCTCGAAAATCGCAAACAAAATTTAAATGTCAAAAGGGAACGTGGTGGCCGCCGTCAAAGTTAAGAGTTCGTCCCAGGCGACTCCATGATTTTGAGCATTTTTGGACTTGCATCAGAATCAGCTCGGAGGTACAGTACGAGGTCAGCGGAAATTTTGGAAGGAGCCTACGGAGACCCCAAAATCCCGATTTACTCTTAAAAAATGGCCCCGCTGAGAATCAAGAGCACAAGTTCAATGCTTAATCTACTGCTGTTTTAAACGACAGTAAGAACTCATCTGATAATTAGAAAGTGATTTTAAATATTTTTTTTTAGAATTTTCATTTTTAAAATTTTTTTGTTCTAGAATAGTTTTATTGGTATTTGTTTTTCCCGGTTTCGATTTTGTTTCGGATGTAGTTAAAAGCGAGAACGAAAAAATTTAAAGAAAATTAAATATTTTTATAAAAAATCTTTTGAGAAAACAGAAAAAACCTAAATTATGTTATTCATATTTTTTAATAGACTTTATTTATATACTTACTTACGAAACTATTAATTTTCTTGTACTTTTACGAAGTTGAATGAACTAAAGTTAAAAAGTAAAAGTGACAATAAAATCAGTTCATCCATTCTAAATTGACCATGTTGTACACGCCTAATGTTTAAAATATTTTCCATATTTCATGTTTTGTTTAAAATCGGTGTGTGCTCAAGGCTGGGTCCTGCTTCATGTAAAAACTTCCTTTGGACAAAGCCCAAAAGACAAACACAGCGTATAAACGTACTGTAAAAACGTTCTTGGACAAAGTACAAAGGACTTTTTTTTAGATCGGTATAAACCAGCCTTTAGTAATCAACAAAAGAACTCCGCGAGCAAATTGTATTGGGGAGGCATTACGATGCTATGGCCGAATTAAGGACTATATTTACAAATAACTATGTTGTGTTTTTAGAAACAACCTAATTGAAAATTCATTGTTAAAAATACAAAATAATTAAAATGAGTTTTTTATTTGTTATTTCCCGATATTAATTTGAAAAAAAACAGGCACCGGTTCAGTATGATTTTTACTCTATGAAGTTTGTTATTTTTATTTATTAAAAAAAATTTGGGCAAAAAACAACTTAAATTTACAAAAGATGGAATGTGATAAAAACTATAATCTGGATTGGTGATGTTTTTTTGAAATTTTTTTCTTTTTTATGTTAGTAGATGAAAAAATAGTGCCATATATTATAAGGTTTAAAAGCCTTCATAAGCTAATATCCATTCAAAGATGTCAAAAATTTAAAAAAATATGGTTTAATTTGTTCGAAATTTTAATGTAGTTATTACAAAACTATAATAATGCTATATATATTACACAATAGTCAAAACCCTCCCATTTAAATGGAAATTGATCAGTGTTAATATTTTTTACAGAGTTCTAACGTTATAGAATCACTTTTAGCCAATTAGTGCTTAAGGTAGAACTTCACAGTTTTTTTGACGACAGATCTTTTTGAATTACATCTTACTATACGTAGTTTGACCTGCTGATTCAATTTTTGACATTCATTTTTCTGTAAAAAAATTTTATCGTCCACAATCATAAAATAACATCAATAAAATACATGTCAAAATTACAAAACATTAATAAAGTTTATTACCAAAAATATTATCTTCATTTCTATTTTGCGTATTTCAATGATGGATTTTTTTAATTAAAAAGCTAAAAATTAAAAAAAAAAATTTTCGGCGTTAAAAATATGGTCGAGCGACTACTCGAACCCATGGATCCGAGGATACGAGCGCGACGTACTAACCACTCGGCTACTAGGTCAGCTAAGAATTTCAATTAAAAGCAACTTCTAAAGGAATGGTTCAAAATGTAGTTTCTCGGCGTCAATTAAAAAAAACTAAACGAAAATTAAAAAAAAATGATTCGTTATTTTTAAACGAAAGTTTGGAAATAGTTAGATATAGGTTTTTACTATTTTTTTAT
Organism: Microlaimidae sp. YZB2_3; assembly: GCA_030248175.1. Lineage (NCBI taxonomy): Eukaryota > Metazoa > Nematoda > Chromadorea > Desmodorida > Microlaimidae > Microlaimidae sp. YZB2_3. Next base: position 31,121 of record JASAMX010011040.1, on the reverse strand, counting down.
TATAAACGATTAAAAAAGGACATCAGGATTTCTTTACTGTATATTTTTGTAAAAAAAGTCTTTTTTGCAATTTAAAAAAAATCCTGAGGTCATTTTGAACCCAAACCACCTCTGAAAGTTGTCCCCTATATTACCCTAATTTATTATAAAATTGCGCCCAAAAATAACGAATCAATTTTTTTTAAAAGGCCTTATTGTGGTTTTCAGAGGTAGAATCCATGGACATCTGTTGCGAACTGGACAAACTTTTCGGTGATGTTTTTATAACCACTGGATAGCACAGAGTCTTAAATTTTAAAAACAAAAAAAGAACTGGATGAATGTTGAATAAAGTGTTTTTGCAAAAGTTTTTTATTTTTGCTATTCTGCATTATCAACATTTTCATACAAGAAGTGGCTTTTTTGTGATTTTCTTAATTTTTTCTTTGTGTTTAAACTGCATTAAATTTAGAAGGAAGCACTATATAACCTTAAAATATTTTGTATTTAAGGCTCAAAATTATTAATTGTCATGTTTTGATATTTTTTTAAAATTACTTTGCAATGCGTTTAACTAACTGCGCATTTTAAGATCCCGTTAATTTCGGCCACCTTAAAATTTAGGTGAAAGAAGCTGTTGTTTTTTGCTGTTTTTAAATATCATTGTACTACCGTATTTATAAAAAAATTTTTGTTCCTTTGACTTTTTTTGACGTTTTTTAAAGCCAAAAATAAAAATTTAACAAAAATACAAGTTTTTAAAACTTGTTTTTTAAGGTTTTGACATAATTATATTAAGTCTTGCTAAACTATTAAAGTTTGCAAACGGGAAAAAATTAAGTTATATGTACCAAGAACAATACCTAAGAATAAACTTGCAACCTTAAAAATTTTTGCTGTTTGTTTTGGCAATAGTTATAGCCAGTTTTTTCTAGGTGGCCGAAGTTAATGGCTCGCGCCTTAATTTTGGCCACTATAAAAAGCTTTAAACTTCCACTGTTCTTTAAGTGTAACAGGAATTTTAAAATTTTGCACTGGAATACAACTGTAACAAAAAACTAGCGATTCTAAAAACTAGCGATTTTAGCAACGAAATTAGATGGTTTTTAATGCGAAAAACGTCTCAGAGGTCTTACGTCATACGTTTTCGATGTTGTAGTGTGAACTAATGACCCTTACGTCTTACGTCATACGTCATAAGTATACGTCATAGGTTTACTCATACGTCCTAAGTGACGTAGTGTGAACCAGGCTTAAAAGCTTTGGTATAAACTTTTAGTTTGTTGACAAAAATGAAGTTGCAAATTCCCAATAACGTGGACTGAATTTCTGCATGCGTTAACGAGCTATTTTACGATTATTTATGTCCTGAATCATGTATCAAAAAACGACACAAAGATAATAATGCGTGCGCGACGCAGGCACTGCTGATTTTTGGAAATAAAAAATTTTGCATCACACATATTACTTGCTTAATAGGTTTGGTTTTTGTGTTACCCAAACCATACCGTAAAACAGCAGCTATATAAAACCAAATATTTTAAAAATCTATTCTGAAAAATTTTTGAAAAATGCAAAAACTGCAAATTGTTTTACCCGCAAAGTTTTTGCATCAAAACCAAAGTTTTTGCAATAGATAAACTGCTAATTGTTTTACCCGCAAAGGTTTTGCATCAAATCTAAAGTTTTTGCAATAGATAATTTGTATGAAACACAATTGCGCGATGCAAAGAAACTTTGATTTCTACAAAACAAAAAATAACGTTTTCCAGAGACTGATTACTATCGTAGTTGACAACACTTTTAAAACAGGTTGTTTGAATCAAAAATTAAAGTATCTATTTTTTTAATATAGTTTTTTTCTAAAAAATTTTTATTTTTTTTAATAATAAATCATGCACTTCTTCCTGCACCTTAAAAAAGCAAACTGAATTTAAAAAATGAGTTTTGTTTTTTGAAATTAAAAAATCAAGATTTCTTGGATTTTGAGTATGTTATTGCATTCCGCTTTGGTGTACCATAGAAATACAGATGTTTGCGTCACTTTCAATTTGCTCTAAAATGTTTTTGTGTTTTATTTGTTCAGTATTGTATACTTCCTCTATAGCATAGCGACAAATAAACTTTGCAAAATCTGGATCCTACAAAAAATCATTTTTACTTTTAAGGAATTTTGTTTTTCAAAGTTTAACACCCGTTTTACAATTTCAATTTTAATGACCAGGGCAGTTTCTTGTTCTTGTGGGCGTTGTTCTTGCGAATTTTCAACGCGTAAACTCAACACCAAAAACGTATTTAGCGGATAATTGCATGTTTTTAAAATTTATTGCTATCATTCCATTTTTTAAAACTAAAAAGAAGAAAAAAAATTGAACTGAAAAACTGAAATAACATCAAAACTGAATAACACCATTCACAAAGTACACCTTGAACTCTCGCAAGTAAGATTAAAGTCTGAAAAGTGCATTTTCAAAAGTGAACTCTTCATTCTTTGTTTTGAAAACCGTGCAAGAAAATACTTAACGTGCATACTAATAATCACCTGAACATCGAATAAGCTGCTGCAAATGCAACCTAAACGCATGCAAATTAATCGACATTATTTATTGGAAACCGTGTTGCATTGTTGTTGGTTTTTCGTGTTTTTCTGTCACAAGTGCCGTTGTCTGCATTCTTTAAAAATTGCCCTTTTATATTTAACCCGTTCCCGTGATTCCCCTTTCCCGGTTACGACGGTGAAAAGTGTTTTATGTAAATGTATCAATTTCTGTTATTTTCGCTGGTAATTAAACTGCGTTCGCAATGTTTCGCACGGGGGGGGAGACGGCAATCACGCGAACACACTCTGATTGCCAGCGAAAATACGGGAATCATTGCATTTACAAAAACACTTTTCACAGGGAAAAAGGCAATCCCGGGAACGGGTTAATACACAAACTTTTTTACTTATTAGTTTTATAAAAAAGCAATCAGGATTAATTTTAACATTATAGTGATGTAAATCTAAACTAAAAATACAAATTAAGCAAATGCAAGCCTTGATAAATGGTCAAGGATTTTAGCGGAACTACACAAATGTTTTAAAGTTTGAAACAGTTATAAGAACCTTGCTTTTTTTTTGTTTCTTCTTTTATATTATGTTTTAATTCAAGGTGCGTTGTGCATGTTATTTAATAATCAATTACTTAAAAATCATTTTAAAAAGATCCGAAAATTTTTAAAACGTAAGCGATGCCGATTGATCTGATTTGTCTCACCATTTGCATAACAGTTCCTAAAACCTAACGAATTTGTATGCGTATAGAAAAAACAAACTCGCCTCAAACATTTAAAACTTAAACAATTAAAATTAATTCAAAACAATTAAATTAATAAAATAAAACAAACGAACTAACAAAAGCACAAAAAAATTGTATATACAATAAAAGAAACAAACACAAAAAATATTGTGAGGATTTATGAATTTCCTGATCGTGGGCATGATTCCAAGAGATGAATAGCATCTTAAGTAATTTAAAAAGAACAACAAGTTGTTTGTCAAATATAGCGCGAAAAATTTTTAATTTTTTTTACAAATTCTGGACCAAAAGTGATATATCAATTGCATCATAAAATAATTAGAAAGGTGGTGTCGTTATTAACTCTTGATAAAAATGATTTTTTTTTTGTAAATTGTAATATAACCATAAATGCAAAAGTATTTTTACATGTTTGCACTAAACATGTTTGGTGCAGAATTGAAACTTCTTATTGAAACTGTAATGGAAAATTTTACTACATATTTTCCTTTCAATCGTCCTTAAAATCCTTTTAGAGGCCGTCATTTGGAATAAACTAACACAAGAAAAAACTGGTCTGTGAATTTCTATCATCATTGGTGCCAAAAAAAGTAAACCGTAAGTTATTTTAATATTTTTAAACTTTAGCTTATTATAAAAATCATATTCGGAAGGCTCTGGACTTTTTATTAAATCCATAGTATTTCACAAATCCATCTTATTATGCATAAGTCAATTAACGCTTGTTTTGTGGGGCATGACTATTCAGTAAAAAAATTTTGTCACTGAGAACTACTTAAACGTTTTAGCTCCCCTAAAAACATATTCGCAAAATACCAAGAATTCAGTCGGATTATAAGTAAATACACATACATTAATATTGGTTATGTAATCGGAGATAAAATTCCACCTAACAAAACAAATTAGTATTTATTGTAAATTATCACTTGACTAAAAATTTTTAAGTTTACTAGTATTTAGCTACCGCGGGCTAGGATAGCATAATGCTAGAAATTACCGCTATTAAGCGTTTTACCAGTCACTCTGAAAACACGATGTGCTACTGGCTACTATTTCTTAAAGTTCACACTGGCAAAAAGCCGTTTTGGCGTGCTGACTAAAAAATTTAGAGGTCTTTCTCCTGCCAGTTTGTTCCCTGATAATTCAATCCAAAAATAATTCGCTTCTTCCTGAACAATCTAAAAAATTCTGCAAAATTTTAAAATGCTCTGCTGCGTATAACAATGCCTGTTGATTGGAATGCCTCGTGTGAAGGGGCTGCAGTTTCAAATATTTTCTATCCATTGAAAACCCGAAAAAATGAGAAAGAAAAAAAATGCACAACTAGCTGTTTTTTTTAGTAAAATTGTTTTTCTTTTATGTTATTTTCGTGTATAATGATCATGTGCTTTTTTTTCATTCACCAACGTCATATGCAAATTATTTTTTAATCTTTTGAGATTTTTTTGTATTGAATCGACCGTCGGGATTCTTTATAAAATTCCCGAGATTATTTTTTGGCGCAGACACCACTATTAGAAAGTTAAAACTTTATACATCAAAACTAAATAACAATAAAGTTAAAAAACTAATTAACAATAAAGTTAAAACTTTATAAATAGTGGTGTCTGCGCCAAAAAATAATCTTACGGAGTTTTATGGAGAATCACGACGGTTAATTCAATAAACAAAGGTTTCGAGAAGATTAGAAATAATTTGCATATTACGTTGATTAATAAAAAAAACCACGATAATTATACATGGAACTATAAAATTCTTCCTTCAAAATCAGGAAAGTTGACACTGGTCATTTCTTTAAAAAAAAAATTGCATTCTTATATTTGATACTGCGGTAATATGAGTGGATGCACATTTCGTTTAAAAAAATGTCAGTTTTTGTATGGAGCAGCCCGTTAGGGTAGAGGTAAGTTGCTGCTTGACGCTTTTTCACAACTCAGCAAACGCAAAAGTGTTAAAAAAACGTTTAAAACCGAAAACTATCTAACGATAAAGGATAGATTTTTAAGCTGATAATTGTTATATAAATGTCAAAAAGTCATCAATCTGTTTGAAATCGGGAATATTCGGGTAGTTTTTGCAGCCATATTAGGTTTCCATATAATTTCAGTGCAGTTAATATTTGCTTATGTATGTGCATTCATGTGTTTAGATAAAAGAAACTAAATAAATAAATAAACTTAATTAATTAATTAATATAAATTAATAAAATAATTTTTAATTTATTGATTTTAGACCCCCCGAACCGAATATGCACGGCGGTCCCGGAGGTCCAGGAGGTGGTGGTCCAGGTGGCCCAGGCGGTGGTCATGGTGGTGGACCCGGTGGCGGCGGAGGATACGGAGGTACACTTTTTCAAAAAAACAACATAAAAAACAATAAAAAACATACACAAAACACACCCACAAAAATACAGACAAAAACACAAAACACAATAAAAAACACAACACAGCAGTTCAAAATGGAAGTTTTCAAGAGCACATATAAAATATTATGATAACACCTCATAAAGGATATAACGTTACCATTAAGTTTGATTCCACAATAGGGAAACTACTCAGGTGAACAAGAGAAAAGCCTTACAGTACAAGGTTTATCATTTTTTAACAGAATACCTAAAAAACCAAAAAAATCTAAAACAAAAGAATATACTAATTTTATGTGTTACAAGGGCTCCTGAACATAAGCAAAATGTTTTAGCGAAAAATCTAACAACGCTTATTTATTTCAGTACAATTATTCTTAAAGTTGTCGTGACTGTGAGTTTAAAACTAAGTTTACCACAAATGGGAGCTTTGCTAATACGGGCTGAATAATTTAATAATGTGTTTACTTATAAATCGATATCAAATACTCTTGTTATTTAAAAAAAAAAACACGATTTTATATCCAAGAGAGTTATGGATAAGAGTAAAAGAGTTATAGAAGATTCGGTGGTAGTTCGAGCAAAACGTAGAAATCACAAAATTTTTATTTTTATCTTAATAACATTATATACTTAGTATATAAATAACATAAATCAAACGCTTATTTAACCAGCTTTTAAAATTTGATAAAAGTAGCGGAAATTTCGAAAAAAAAATATTTCTAGATTAAAACTACAAAAATTGATATGCTAAAACTTTTGTTTTATTTGCTAAGATTTTGCCTTAAATTATTGTTTGATTATGAAATTTAATTTAGTGCCAAACAAAAAAACACAGTAGTTAAACTACAGTTTTGCTCAAAGGTTTCAAACGCTACATGCAAAAATTTGATAATGGAGATTAACATAACAAAATTTTAGTAGATGTGACTATATAGAGATGTTTAGTTCATTGAAAAGCAAATATTTTTTTGCATCTTCAAGAAAACTAAAAAGTTTCTCAAAATCAGCTCTAATTTGTTTGTTCTTTTAATATTTTGTTATTTCCAGAAGTACAATGTACTGGTTTTCAATTTTAGCTAAATAAGAATACAAATTTGAATGCTGGTTTTAAACACTTTCGATTTTTTGTGATTCCAACAATTATAATTAGGTAAAAAAAAATTTTGTGATTTACCACTTCTACAAACATGCAGTCGGCTTCACCTGGCAACTTATAAACCGGTAATACAAATGTAAGCTCGTTGCAAATATATGTTAAAGGGTGTTGTATATCCTGGAAGTATAAACTATTCAAGTAGCGCAAAAAAAACTTTTTTCAGCTATCCAGCTTCATTTTTGTAGTGGCTAACTCCCAATGTACTGTGGACTAACTCTTAACTAGCCTATAGCTTGTGAAATAGTTAAGATTTAACCAAGCGTAAAGTTACAAAATATTCTAATTTCTAGTCGAAACTTTTAGGGCATGGTGGAGGATTTGGTGGAGGGCCAGGAGGTGGCCACGGCGGAGGCCCAGGTTAGTTTTAATTTTATTTAAAACAAATAAAATAAAAATTTAAATTTTTTTTCATTAAAACTGTAATATCTGAACAAGTACTGTGCCAAAATTCACAATAAAGTGTCAAAATCAACGTACGTTATTTTCTTATTCTTTATATTATATAATCAAATCATACGTTTCGAGAAATATTTCCTCCAATGTAAAAAAAAGAAGATTTGAAAAATAAATACACTTTAGACAGTTAAATATATTTTTGAAAAAAGTTAGAAAATGTTTACGGGGTTTTGAAAATTTTTTCGGAAAAAAATTATGAAACGGTTCGACTCTGTACCGCACTTTTATATAGGGAATTAATTCTTAGTACAGCAAACAAAGTATTTAAAACAAGAGTTTCTAGGCGGCGGAGGTCCAGGAGGTGGTTACGGCGGAGGACCGGGAGGCGGTTATGGCGGTGGCCCTGGAGGAGGTGGCCCTGGAGGCGGACATGGAGGTGGCCCAGGTGGAGGCGGTCATAGAGGCGGACATGGTGGAGGCCCAGGCGGAGGCCACGGTGGAGGCCCCGGAGGCGGAGGCGGCCCTCCTTTTTAATTTATATTTCTATGAAAATTTTTGTGAAATTATCGCCTGCTGAGTTCCTGTTTCTGCGTTTATTTATGTATCTTTGCAAATTTTGTCAAATTATAGCTTTCTGCATCATATTTGTACGATCATTTTTTTTAGAATTTTTATGCAAGCTTTTGTTTTGTTTTTGAAAAAAAGTAGAAGCAAATAAAACAATATATTTTTTAAAAAATTATGTGATATTCACATAAATATTTTATCTTTGTTTCATACAGCTTGTAAATTTAGTACTTTTATGTTGGTGTTATTGTGTTTTTAACCCTTTCTGATTTTTTAACTAAACAACGCGACTTAAACGCAGAGGAAAACCACTCTTATCCTGTTTAATACTAAATTTCGCGTCTTCGCTAGACACGATAAGAATCGGAAAGGGTTAATGTTCGCAAAAGGATATTTTACGTGGTTTTTACAAATATAATTTTTTAATTTCTTTTTGTTTCTCAACATTTTAAACATACACTGTAATATGCTTTTTCGGTTGGTAAAAATATAATCAATTATAAGATATAATATCGTTTAGGTTATTGCGCACAAACTCATTGAATTAAAGATCCAGTCATTTTGTTGTGAATAAACAGAAATTATTATAATATTGTTAAATTTTCCTGAAAAACCATTAAACTATACCTCGGGCATTTAAGGAACTCGTATTCAGTAATTTTTTGCTATTTTCGCAATTTTAGTGAACAAGTAGCCCGTGTCAGCCATACGACTGACAAATAATTTTTTCTGTATTTTTTGGATTTATTTGCTAACTTTTTTTAAGATTCAACACTTCTATGATATTTCCTGGACTGCAAGGTTGGTAATGATACTTTATTTAGTACATTTTGTTTTTTGATTGGGGAGAGGGTCCGTCCCCCTTTTGGTGATAATATGTTGTGCAGCATAAAAATGTCCATGTTAATTTTATTTATTTCAACCTCCTTATGAAGATACTCGTATAAGCTTACGAACTATAAGCTTTTCAATGATATCTCATTTAGCCTAATTTTTTTTTGTGGTTGGAGAGGAAAATGCATCCCCCTTTTTGTGACAATTTCTTGTCCAGCATAAAGATGTATATTTCCATGCTATTTTTTATATATTCAACACTCATTATAAAATTCCCCAGACGGTGATTTTTGCAGTGATATCTCATTTAGCCTAATCCGTTCTGCGATTGGGGAGTAGAATCCTTCCCCTTTTTAGTGAAAATATGTTGTACAGTATTAAGATGTCCATGTACATCTTTAAAAAAACATAATATTCTGGTTTTCCATTGACTAATTACTCTAACCAATAAGTTTAAGCCAATTTAAAGATAAAAAATTTGTCAACTATAAAGTTCATAGCCCTTTTTTGTCAAAATGCGTTGTCCAGCCTAAGGATGTCCATGCACTTTTTTAATTTTAATCTCTGTATGACATTCACCGATTTGTAAGCTTTGCAATAATATCTTATTTAGCCTTGTCCGTTCTAATCCGTTTTGCGGTTGGAGAGTATACTCTCTCCATTTTAGGGTTTCTCTCCATTTTAGCGAAAATATGTTGTCCAGTGTAAGATGTCCATGTTCATCTTTAAAAAAAAACATGATATTTTGGCTTTTGATTGACTAATTATTCTTTGACCAATAAGTTTTAGCCAATTCAAAACTGACTAATTATTCTTTGACCAATAAGTTTTAGCCAATTCAAAACAAAAATTTTTTTCACGCGGTCCAAATTAAAGATGCCCATGCAATTTTTTTTAAATATTAACTTTTTTATGATATTCTACTGCCTGTAAGCTTTGCAATTATTATTATTATTAATTATTAATTCCTTTATTAATTTGATACCTTGAATACAAAAAAAAACAAGAAATAATTACAACTATTAAATATACATGAAATCATAAGTCAATAAATCACAAATTTTAATTATGTTGAAATTACACAAGATACAAATGAAGGGGAGAGACACATAGAGCCATTAGTCTACATTAAATGTGTCTGTTAAAATGAAGAAAATTACTAAAATTTGCAGTTCCTAACTTATTTTTAAACTTTTTAACAGTGTCTACACTAACGACATCTTGGAAAAGAAAATCCCAGTATTTACTTACTCTACACGCAAAATTGTAAAAAAAGATATTCTTTTTAGCTCGAGATACTGATAATTTTAAGCTGTGATCATTTTTTCCAATGTAGTTGGGCCACGAAAAAATGTTTCAAATGATAAATCGTTCAGATTTTTAATAATAAAAAAAGCATAGTTTTAAAGTAAAATGTATTCTGTGCTCTTCAAGAGATTTTAAATATAAAAAACGCATTCTTTCTATACAATTAAAATTTTAATTCAATCCGCATTTTTTAAAAAGACGCTTAGTAAAAGTTCTTTGAACTCACTTAATGGCAAGAATGTCTTGTTGAAGATGTGGAGACCATACATGAGTACAGTATTCTAAGAGAGGTCTAATGTGAGATTTATTGGAAGTAACTAAAGTGTGAAAGTTTTTTGTTTGAAAACATCTAAAAATAGTGTTCATAGTTTTAAAAGCATTTTTTATAACATATTTGCAATAAGCAGCTGGTTTCAAGTTGTCTGATACTAAAATCCCAAACTCTTCAACGGATGTATTTGAGATTAAATTGTTACCGTTTATAGATAAAAGAAGTCTAGGATTGCCAAACCCCACATAAATTACGCTACATTTTGTGTATAGCTTTTTTTAGTTGCCATAGATCCGCCCACTCAACTAATTTATTAAGAGAATTTTGTAGAAAAGTATTGTCTTGAGTTTTTTCACGAATGATAGAGTTTAACATCATCGGCGAGCAGTTTGCAGCTTATGTTAGGAAGAACACTAGGCAAATCGTTAATATAAAATAAGAACAAAAGTGGCCCATGGACAGATCCTTAAGGTCTCTCCGGACAGCTTTCTTAAGTATGGAAAATCGTGATTTTTGGCATACGAGATCTCGTGAAATGCGGTAATATTTCACTAAAAAGTTTATATGAGTGTTAGAAAGGCAAAAATATCATCATTATAAAGTGAACATTCATTATATTATTGTAAGTAATTGAAATAATTGATATTAAAAATCAAATTGCAATGAAATTTTTTTTAAAACCCTTAAAAATATTTACTGCACACTATTTATTTAAAAAAAATACTTCCAATAGAGAGACACTGTTATCCTTTTTCACTTACGTAAAAATTAAATTGAATACTGTTGTACTTATGGTTTAATATACAATTTTTTGTGAAAAATGGGGGTAATTTTTGCAAAATTTCGGTGAAACTTCGATTTAATTTAATTTGGTAAAATTTAAAGCTCCAGATAGTATATTTCTATTGAAATTTATAATTTTTGGAAAGCCATAACATCTTTTGTATTTTTTAACGCATAAATAGTTCTGTCATGCGTCGTGCGTATTATCGATTTTTTTCAGAAGGGTGGTTTATAAATCGCTTTTAGAGCTCATCATCGCATGGTAGCAGTGGCATTGTCGGTTAGGGCGTCGTCAAGTTTTATGAAAGGTCCCGAGATCGATTCCCACATAAAACATATTTGGCCACAATTTTATTTTTTGATTTTAATAATGTTTTTTTAATTTTTTTACAATTTTAAAAATTTATTTAACATAAATTCAAAAAATATCATTATTGTAATCAGGATTTGTTGCCTGCTTTTCGCCAATTAGTCAAATTTTCGTCATTTGAATATCTTAAAATATTATAATACTCTATAAGTATAATAATTCAAAAGTAAATTGTGTGTAAATAAAAATGGGTAATTTTTGCTCTTTATTGCAATTGGTTTACTACTGAACGCTCTGCAATAAAAACTGTCCGGAGAGACCTTAAGGAACACCAGAAAGAACGTCGCTAGGTTCAGAAGAAAAATCATCAAGTACAAGTTTTTGTTTGCGATTTTGAAGAAATGCAGAATCCAACGTAATAATTCACCTTTAAGCCCCAAGAGGAAAGCTTTGAGATTAATTTGGTACAAAAGACGGAATCGAAAGCCTCACTGAAGTCAATATACACAATATTAACAATTTTTTTTTCCACAGCAGATGTCCAGTCAGCAAATGACTTCCAAAGCTGAGAGCAAGTTTATCTACGGCGAAGAAAAACATGTTGGGCTTTAGTTATTAAAAAATTGGTTAACTAATTGATCGTATATGCAAGTTTCCATTATTTTGCATGCAATTGAGGTCAAAGAAATTGTAAGATAATTATAAGGATCGCTGGCACATCCTTTTTTAAATACAGGAACAATAATTGCGGGAAGCCAAATCGGAGGAAGCTTGTGAGTTTTAAATGAGACCGTAAAAAGTGTTGTTAATGGGTCAACTAGGGATGAACAATTTCTTAAATAATATAGCTAGCAAATTATCTGGAGTTCGGCTAGTTTTATTTTTTAACTTTTTAATAGCTTTAAGCACTAATTTAGGTCTAAATTTAATATTTGAAAACTTAAGATTTTCAGGCAATTTATTGTCCATTTTAGCGTTAATATTATTGTCAACTGTAAAGTTTTTACTCAAACACGAATTTAAAATTTCACATTTTTGTTTTGTATCATAAATTAATTCATCCTTACAATTAACCAAAGGTGCTACACCTGTTTTATCCTTTTAAGATTTTAAATAATTTGTTTTTGTCACCGGCTTGCAATGATACCTCGTTTAGCCCAATTTTTTCTGAGGCTGGGGAGGAAGATCATTCCTTTCTTTAGTGAAAAAACGTTGGCAGTATAAAGATGTCCATGTTTATTTTTTTCAAAAAAACCCAATATTCTGGCTTTACATTGGCTAATTACTTTTACCAACAAGTTTGAGCCGAATCAAAGACAAAAAAATTTAAGTTCCAAAATCCATAACGGTCTCCCCCTTTGGTGAAAATCTGTTATCCAGTGTAAAGATGTCCATGTAAAGTTTTTCAAATTTCGACCTCCTTACGACACTCCTGGGGTATAGGCGTTTCAATGATGCCTCATTCAGCTTAATCCGTTGAGTGGTTAGGGAGGAATTAGGGAACACAAACACATACACAGACACACATACACAGAGACATAACGTCTATTTATAAATAGATGTGCAGCAACTTTTTTTAAAATTTATATTTTCATGTTTTATATATTTTGATGGCTTATTTTATGCCGACAAAAATTCCCCTGATGAAAAATACACGGTCATAAAATTTAAATCTGAAAGTTTAAGTGTTTTTGTTTTCATTTTTTAACTAATGGTTTAAAAATTTATTTAAAGCACCATGTCGCATATCGCAACAGTAAGTTCAAAAATCGGCTTTAGGGACTTAAATACTGGGTGTTGCGACGCCGAAACAAAAAATACAACTAGATGGACCATTTTAAATAAATACACAAATAAAAACATTTCAATAACAAATCAAAACTAAATGCCACTTTAAGGCCTGTTCACGTTTATGCACAATGCACAATGCATTAAAACTCTGAAAATAGGAGTTCACACTTACACACAATGCACGATGCACGATGCATTATTGGACTTGGAACGGCGCTCGAAGTTTTGTAGTGAGTAGCAGCGCGCTTCGAAAATTTGTACCTATTTTCTCCGCAAAGTACGTACGTTAAGAACTCTTCTGCTTAAAAAACAAATCAAATAAAAAATATTTTTGAACAAACGACTTTACATTTCATTATACATAAAATTCAAAACATATTTTTGTGTTTAATAAAAAAAAAGAGAGGGATTTTGGAACTATATTTTAGCTTTTTTTAGTTTTCCTCACTAATATTTAGCATTGTTTATCCCAACGTCGGTTAATTTGAGTTTTTTGTAAACTTAGATTTACAGCAACGCTATTCTTTGTTAGGTTTTTTTATAAGAGAAACACGCATTTTAAACCATATTTAACAATAGTTTTGGCTTAAAATTTGTTTTGATGCATTATGCATTGTGCGTAAGTGTGAACGGGCCTCAAAAACAAACAAAAGTGCCAACTGATATAGTTAGTTGCAGTTTGCTGTAAATGTTATTTATTATTTTGAATGGTTATCATAAAAAGCCTCCAATCTGTTTACTTAATTAAAGCTTCATAATGTTTATTTAGTGCTGTTAGTACATGTGTAGTGTATGTGTAGTTATATGTATTGTATGTTATATGTATTGTATATTATATGTATTGTATTATATGTAGTGTATGTGTAGTGTATGTGTAGTACATGTGTAGTTGCTGCGCAACTACACACGCACCTATGCACGCACCCACTGACGCAGCCAAGTAGGCACGCACGCACGCACACACATATTTATAAATTATTGCCCACTCATACTTATTATGATTGTTGAAAATACTAAATAATCTATGAATGCGGTTTTTGATTCCCTTTATTATGGAAACTTTTGCAAGAAAGATTGCAGAATAATATGTTTTACTAACTTTTAGTCCTTCAATTGTTTGCAGCGTCACATAAAATAAACGTTGCACCAGTACTGTTCTTAAAATAAGCTACCAAAATTATAGTTCCCAGAGTTATAAAGCGAAATTGTAGTATGTTTTCTTTCTAATTTTTTAACTATGGTTGAATTATATCTGGCCGACACTAAAAATTACAACTAGCCTTGAAAAATGCTCTAAGAATAGAGCAGGAAAAAGGGGCGATTTTTTCCCGGGCGTATGTTTAGACAAAAAAGATGTGGACTAGTCTGAGATGGACATTATGTGGACTATAGAAAGTCTGCATTTGGTTTGGCCAGCTGCTCACTAAATAAAAATTTCTACCATATGATAATGATTTGTTTATACATTGATCTAATCACACAGCACTGTTGCATTTTTTTTAGTTTGATGAAATGTCAATTGAAAAAATCATACTCACAGCAATTGTTGACAAGCGCGAAATCGCCACTTTTTCAATTTGAAGGTTATATTTGTATGTATAAGAAACAACTATAAATTTGAAAAAGTGGAGATTTCGCGCTTGTCAAAGATTGCTGTGAGTATGATTTTTTCAATTGATATTTCATCAAACTAAAAAAAATGCAACAGTGCTGTGTGATTAGATCAATGTATAAACAAATCATTATCATATGGTAGAAATTTTTATTTAGTGAGCAGCTGTCCAAACCAAATGCAAACTTTCTACAGTCCACATAATCTCCATCTCAGACTAGTCCACATCTTTTCTGTCTAAACATACGCCCGGGAAAAAATCGCCCCTTTTTCCTGCTCTATTCTTAGAGCATTTTTCAAGGCTAGTCTACCACTTTTTTTGAATTAAATTAAAAAATAGCCTAATAAACTATAGTTTTAGCTGCGCAATGACATATGTTTATAATCATTCCGTTGCCGAGATATACTTTTTTAAATAAAAAATAATAATAAGAAGATGATGAATTTAAATTACGAAATTTACCCACGTTGTTTAATTATAGTTAGCGCGGTGCAGTGGCGCTCCAGACAAATTTTACCTACGTTCTCTTAATATAGTTGGCGCGATGCCGTGCACCAATGATTGCAATTATAATTCTAAAGTAAAAATAATAATAAAAAAAGATGATGAACATGAATTACAAAATTTACTCACGTTCTCTAAGTATAGTTGGCGCGGTGCGGTGCGTTAAATTGCAGTGTGGCACCCCCGCACCACCGATGATTATCTACCGGCGCGTGGCGCTCCCGCGCCACCGACGCTTATTATTTTTTTTAATAAATAAAACTTTGAATTAATTTTATCATTAATAATGCAAGAATTAAAAAAAAGTACTCTGTTGTTTTCGCCGATTTCCGCAAGGTTGAAGCAGATGGCGCTGGGAACTTGTTCCGTTTCTGCCACCAATTAAAACCGGTCTGCTTTTTTTGTGCGGTTTTTATGAGGGGATGTTGGTTGTCTGCTCTGTGCAATCCTTATTTTTGCCAAAAGGCTGTTATTGTGCGGTTGGGAGTTTTTATTTGTCTATTTTTCAAATTTTTTACTTTGATCAATAATTCGATAACAAGGACCTAAATCAAAAAAGTGCTTCTTAAAAAAGTTGCGTAATTCCTTCTTCTTTCTTATGAGCCCATGTTTATTTTTGATGAATAAGTAACGAATGAGGAATATCGTTTTTAAGGATGGAGCGTTGAAATAATAATAATAATAATAATAATAAGAAGAAAAAGAAGAAGAAGGTTCTGAATTTCAAAATTTACCCACGTTCTTTAATTATGGTTGGCGCGGCGCCACGGGGCTAAATCGCCCAGTGGCGCTCCCGCGCCACCCATGATGCAGACGTAAAGGGACCAATTAAAATTGTGCGGTAATGACGTTTTTTTTAAAACAAATAAGAACGCAGAATTTTTTTTAATTCCACCTTTTGACACAATATACAAAAATTAACCAACTTTAGCCCTTAAAAATTTGCATTTAGGTTACAAATTAAGTAATTTGATAAATAATTATTAAAATACAGTTTTTAATCTTTGTTATTAATCCGCTTTAGTGAAAAGTTTTAAATGTTTTTGTTGTTAAATAGTCCATTCAATACTACAAATATCGCGGTCAGCTAGATATTATTTTCCTATAGCTATTTCTCAAATAACGCATTCATATTTTAAAAAAGAAGGGTATTTTGATAAAATTTAATAAGCTTTGTGGAAATACATGTATCTAAATAGCCAAAAACAGTAAAAAGTAGTGTTTGAGTATTTTTCCTAAAAGCCTTTGCAACAATCCACTGTAGGTGTGTTTGTTTTTTTTTAATTTTAACCATATACTTTTAATTGACTGCTTGTTAAAAAATTTGATAAAATTTGCAGCCGCTAGTATTGTAACCTTTTTGTTTTGTTGTTTAATTTGAAGTGTTTTCGTGTTTTGTTTTTTTTTGTTTGCAAATTTTGTGTGCGTAATTGTCATTTTGTGACTTAAAAATAACAATATTATTTTATATAAAATTTCAGAACGTCAGTACTACATTACATTCACGTTCGCCAACGTATTTGATTCTTTCCTGACTTTGAATATTTTTTGGTACTTATGAAGAATCACGACGGAAATTCAAATGTACAGAAAGGTCTCGAAGAAGATTTTGTAAAATCATATTATTAAAAAAGAGGCGAATAAAACCGCACATTGAACAATACTAGAAAATTTCATACGAAAAACTATTTTTAAACAAAAAAATAGGAAAGTGTAATTATGACACAAAAATTAATTACAACATGTAATAAACTAAATAATAATTCATGAATTCATTAATAAAACATATATTTCTTCTCCTGATTAAACTCCTACATTTTACTTTTTAAAAACCCGTTTAATTTTAAATTAAAAAAATTATTTTTTAACAATACAATGAAGGAGTAAATTTGGATGGAGATGTAACTTTTATTAATAAATTCTTAAAATATTATTCAGTTAATTTTATGGGAAACTATTTCATCGTATATTATAATTACCATTTTATTAAATGGTTCAAAAATTGTATCTCGCAAGAAATTTTTAAAGTATTTCTTGGCGTCCATTTTTATCCCAGCTCCTTTTAAATGAAAAATGTTCTTTGAACCTTTCTGTACTTTCAAATTTTCGTCGTTATTCTTTATAATTATGATGTGTTTTTTATTATATTAAAAATGTTATTATTTTAGAAGTCGGACAGAGTCTGTCAAATAATGTGTCTGATGATAATAAAAACACTAAAGGCAGAGTTAGCAAACTGAATTACAACCAGCATCTTTTATACAAAAATTAAAAAAAAACTTTTTTATGTGTTTAAGTTTTACAGTTATCTTGAAAACATCAAGGTGTGGTCCGATTTGATATTTATTGGCCTTTATATTTTGCTAGTTTTTCAATTGGGGCCTACGTTGTAAAGTTCCTTTGAACAATTTTTGCAAGGATTCTGCAATTATCTAGCTGGTGAAATTCAAATTAAACTTGTAGTGGCCTTTTGAATCAGGTTTTTTTCAAATTTTACCTTTTAATTTTGTTTCAAAGGACATTACCTGTCCACTTTAATCTATTTTGGCTGGGACGAAAATGCCCCGAGAGAACAACAAATCTTTTGAGATTCCTGTTTTTGAGAATACTTTTTGCTGCAACAAAGTGTAAGTATACAATCCAAATTTTCGTTTCAAGGTAGGTTGTTTGTTATACTTTTCTTTATTGATGTTTCTTAATATGACCAACTATAAACGATAATTTTATGTTATATTTTTCTAGTTCCTTTAAAAACAACAACGCGCAACTAAAGGTGTGCCTCTCCCGTTCCTATACGTTTTTAGGTTAGGCGAACATACCTTTTAAAGATTTTTGAATAATTTTAGTAAAACAAACAATTTAAAAACTCAGCGCTCTCTAAATATTTTCATTAATTTATTTTAAATTTCATACACGCACAGTATTCTGAACTTTTTATATTTTTGGTAGGTCTTTTTAGATTTCTGTTGGATTACCTTTTCACAATTTTCTCATAGTTTCCTAGTTCCTAAACCGTACTAAAATAATTTTTTCACTTGCATTTGAGCACAGTAAAACGTTGTGAATTATTATTTTACACCAGACTTCAATTCAAAATTTGTGACCATAAAAACATTTTAAATGTCAGTAGTTCCTTGTTTGGAATCTAAAATTATAATAAATATAAAAAAGAATAGTTCCTGTTCAAAAACTTTGATAAAATAAACAATTTAAAATAATAAACCAACAAGTTAAAAATAATTTTGTAAAACAAACAATTAAAAAAATTGGCACTCTCTAAAAATTTTCATGAATTTATTTAAAATTTCATGAACGCAGTACGCACAGTATTCTTGATTTTTTATTTGTCTTTCTAAATTTCTGCTGCACCTATTACCTTGCCAAAATTTTCTTATAGCTTTTTAGTTCCTAATTCGTACTAAAATAAAATTTTTTGCTTGCATGCGAGCAGAGTAAAACGTTGAGCAATACGTAACTGAACGAAGACAAACGACCGGGAGGGCATTTCCAGACCGTGCACAAGTCTGAGTACACAGACCTTGCACTGTCCTCGGGGTTTTATTGGGGGTGAGGGGGCAATTCCGAAATGGGGGGCAATTTTTTTTTAAATGGGTGGGGTTAACGGGGGAGGGGCTAGCAAGGAGAAAGGAAAAAAAGAGAAAAAAGGGGACACAAAAAGAAAAAAGAAAAAAGGGAGAAAAAAAAGGCGAAATTTAAGTAATTTTTTTTAATATTTTTTAATCATTAGATAACAAAACTAATATTTTCATAGTGCATAGTCTTTACATAGTTTAATTCTGTAGTATCATCATTTCATATTTTCATTATTTTGTGTTTCTTTTTTTTTTGTCAACAAAATCATTTCTCAAATCAAATAAAGTCAGATTTGCGACTTAATCGCCCCCAACGAACATAGACTATAATTCTAACAAAATATCAACATAGCTATCTGAAATGACTTTAAAGGCTCAAAAAGAGCACTTATTTAAGTCAGATTAAAGCTTTTTTGAATGCAATTAAAAATTCGAGTTACTTGAAACAGGAGTGGATAGTTTCAACTTCCAAGATATAACAACCCTATTTGCAAAAGAAAAATTCCTTACATTAATTCGACTGTCTTCTACAGCAGGTCTAAAATGTCTTAAAAAGCATTGAAATAGGCTAAAAACTGTAAAAAATTGGCGATGATGGCGTCATAATAGGTCAAAAATGGCGTCGTAATTTTTGGGTACTTTTTAACTTTTTGGCGTGGGGCGGAACAATAAAACAGAGATGGGAGTGAGAAAATCCTCTCCGTTTTATTGAAAGTGGGGGGCTATTCCAGACCGTGCACAGGTCTGCAATAACATGTTGTTTTTATTTAATTCGCCTTCGCCAATACAACTTGCATAAATGCAGACCTGTGTACTGCCCTCCCCGGGGTTTTATTGAGGGGGGATATTTAAAATGGGGGGTACGAGGGGCATTTTTTTTGAAACGGGGGAGGGCAATAAAATGGGGCGGCAAGCAGGGGAGAAAGACAAAAAGAGAAAAACAAAAAAAGGTTTAAAACGCATTAAAATAGGCTAAAAACTAACTACAAAATTTTGGGATAATGGCGTCATAAATTAGGTCAGAAATGGCGCCATATTGACTATTTTTATTTTTGACCGGGGGGAATACAACAGGGGGGGGGGGGGTGCACAGCCACTAATATTCCGGGGAGAGGGCATTTTTAGAGTGCGCAGATGTGAATACTAGTAAGTGATGTTCCCTGAATTTCCCATCTCCGGAGCGGAGCTTCCCTTTTAGAAGTTGCGAAGCATAGTTGGGGCAGCCTTCCGACTTTAAGGGGGCATACCCGACCGGACCTCCTAAATTCGGGTGTCCTGAAAAATGTTTTGGGGTATACCTCAAATACGCTATCCCATTTTCAGCCTTTTCAGTACTGGAATCCCCCAAATTTTAGGGAGGTGTCCAGTCCAAGGTAGACCCCCCTAATTTTACGGGGGTGTCCGGGGTACCCCCAAATCTTAGGGGGTGTCGGCAGTAATCGGGATTTTTAGGGGGCTACAAACTCTTCCCCCTGCCGCATTGGCAGTCAGCAGTGGCGGAAATCGCCTGAGTTGACTGGAAAAGAGGTAGAGCTGTTGACCATTTCCATTGCTGGATCTGGGCAGTGTCGCTGCGTGGAAGCCGCTCCGTTAGGTGTCACTTTTGATCCAAAACTAACCTTCAACAACCACATCACCACCATCAACAACAGGACATCTAGACGCAATAGCATCCTCAAAGCCCTAGCTGGGATCAGCTGGGGACAACAAAAAGAAACAATAGTAGCCTCATACAAAGCTATAGGGCGACCCATTCTCAACTACGGAACACCAATATGGTCACCAAACCTTTCAAAATCCCATTACCAGAAACTTCATTCAACACAAAACTCAGCCCTCAGGATAGCAACTGGTTGCCACAAAATGGCCTCACCAGATCATCTTCATCAAGAAACTAAAGTACTACCAATTGAAAACCACACATCTCTTCTTGCGACACAATTTCTTGCCAAGACTATGCAACAGACTCATCCATCCAACAAAATCACAGCAAACAAATCTAGGCCAAGAGAAATGAAACACACCCTCCAATCAAAATATGGCCCCATAGCAGAAAGTTTCTTCAACCCAAATCTCACCGAAAAAGCCATCCGGACTAACATTCACACCTATTTTGTAAAAGAATCTCTATCTCAACTCCAACCCAATCCTCTACTAAAAAGCAAACCCCATGAAATACACAAAAGCGAACAACACCTTCCAAGAAAACTAAGAGCACTCCTGTCACAACTAAGATCCGGATTTTGTCATCATCTAAATTCATACAAATCAAGAATAAACCCACTAATCAAAAATAAATGCCCAAAATGTCACCAGAAACCGCATGATGTCCACCACCTTTTCAACTGCACCAAAAATCCTACCACACTAAAAGTAGAAGACCTATGGTTTCAACCCGCAAAGGCAGCAGCATTCCTGGAGGAAATCACTTGAAAACTCTGGCTATGCTAACTAACTATCCCCCTGCCCACCACCTATGCTCCGAATTAACTTTCTAAGCCCTGGAGCGCCGAATTTCTTCTTCTGCGCTTATTTTCTCGATAATGCCATACATAGGTAGGTGACCGACCCCTGACGGCTAGGGGGGGCCGGGTTTGGGCGGGCGCGGGGGGGGGGAGGGGGGGGCATGGGGGGGGTGGGGGGTGGCTTGGCTTTTGGGGGGGTGACGGGTGCGAGATTTGTGGGGGGGGGTCGGGGGGTCTTTTTCGCTTTTTCTCTTTGTGTTTGGTCTTTTGTTTTTGTTCGCCTTTGGCCGTGTTTCTGTTTGGTTGGGGGGGGGGGGGAGGGGGTGGGGGGGGGGTGGGCGGGGCTGGGGGGGGGGGGCCCCCCTGCGGTTTTTTCGGGGGGTCCATTTTGGCTCTGGGGGGGCTGCGCCTCTGTCCCCCCCCAAAAAAGCGTCTTGGTTTGACCCCGGGGTCAGCCTATTTTTTACCATTTTTGCAGGCCCAGGAGGGGGGGTCAGCTTCGACCAAATTTTCGAAAAATTTTGACCCCGGGGTAGCCTGGACTGAAGGGTCCTTAGGGGGGGAAGCCTGGACTGGGGTACTTAGGGGGGGGAATAGCCTGGACCTGCCAAAAAAACTTTTGGAAACTGTTAAAAACGTTAACATATTATAAGAGGTACCTTTTTGTTGATTTTTTTGCTTCCGGTAAAAGTTTGACCAACTTTCTTCTATTTTTTGGTTACATAATAAATAATAATAATCATTGTATTTTGTTTTCATTTCATTCTTTTGCATGCGGCAACTTGCCGGGCAAGTGTTTAACGAACGGCGGTAGGGCAAAAAACGGACCGGTCGTTTAAAAAAACGGACCGTTCGTTTTTAAAAAACGGTTCGTTTTTAAAACGAATATCTGAATTTTTTTTTTATTTTTAATGTAACGTACCAACCAGATTGTAAAAAACCTAAGGTTTATTATAAATTATAAAAATTTGTATAGAACACTAAAATTATTGTTATATTTATGAGGAATATATACGTATATAAAGTTAGCGCACGAAATTCGTGCGCGCACGAATTTCTGCGCACGAATTCTGAGCCTGTATATTTTCAGTCGCGCGCACGAAAAAAACGATTTTTATGCCTATCGCACATTAAGCACAGTACATGTATAAAGTTAGCGCACGAAATTCTGCGCACGAATTTTAGTTATTGTTATTGGCATATAAATAATTGATCGATTTTTTGGAATAAATATTATAAAACATTACTCTCATTCTGTAAAAGGCAAACCAGACGTGGATGGTTTATTTGTTCAGGAAATAAAAGTAAGGGCTGACTATGTTATAACTAATCAAATCAAAATAATTTGATTTCCTTTATACTAAAAAATCTTCATTCCACCTCTAGCTTTATGATTTTTGATTAGTTGATGTAAGTAGCACTCTAACTTTCTTTGATTTGATTGTTTACGACATGGCTCTCTTATTCTTATTTTCGTAAAAATAAACCAGCCACGTTTAGTTTGCATTTAGTTTAATATTTATTCAGACTTTACAAACACTTTAATTCAAAATTTTTTATTAGAATACCTTTTTTTATAATTCAAAATTTTTTATTAGAATACCTTTTTTTAAGGCGATTCCGTACCCTTGGGAACCCAATATATTTCCAATTTGAGTTAAATTGCAGTTTTGAGCCAGGTAGTATTCCACAGATGTGGATTCCATCAAAAGAGCGTAAGGTTCTTTTAGCACCTAAAAGCATTTACGTTGGCTTTCTATTAGTTTTATAGTTTTTAAAAATTATTATGATTTATTTGTCACAATGGACTGGATTTAAAGTATGTAGAAAAAATGGTAGAAAGCACTAGCAAGGTTTTTTTAGGTTGAATAAGCGCAGCAAATTTGTGTCAAATTTATTTGAATAAGTAAACCTTTATTAAAAAAAAGAAAAATTAAAATTAAATTAAAGAAATTTAATACTGATAATATGTGAGCCTGTTTTTTGGGGTAATACGTGGCACTTGAAGAAGTACTAGTAGTACTTGAAGATGCGGCCGCAGTAATTTTATTACTACTGTAGCTTATTTACAGTTAATACTAATGATGTTCCCCGAGGCTCCCCTTTTAGGCTTTTAGGAGTTTTGGAGCTACCACTCGGGCCTATTTTTCCACTAATTTCATAAATAATTGAAGAGTGATGACCTAGATTATTTTGTCAAAATGTTTTTTAGTAAACTGAAACTTAAAACAATAAACAATCACGACGATTAATTCATAGTACACAAAGGTCTCGGGAAAAAATGGAAATAATTCGTAAATAACAGTGGTTAACTAAAAAAACATGAGTAAAAAATATAAACAACCGCTTGATTTTTAAAAATGTTTAAAAAAAAGCAAAGTTAATTTTCTAAACTTTTTATGCTCATTTTTTTGTTCTCCAATGTCATATACCAATTACTTTCAATTCTTCTCGAGACCTTTGTGTACATTGAATTAACCGTCGTGATTGTTCATAAATATTTTAAACAATAATAATAGTCCTTCAAAATACAGATAGAGCAGTTTAAAATATATTTTAAGCTTAAATAAGCTTCAAATCACTCGTTTAAAAAAGAAGCGCAGTTCCGAAACTCCCTCCGCTTTAAATGAACGTAGCTCTAAATTAATATAAATCTTTAAATTAACGTAATATCGAAAGGCAGGAACATCAGAAAATACACAAAAATGAATTTATATAAATATTTTATTTTGTTGCTTTTTTGCGTGACGCATCAGTGATGTTTTTAAGAACCCCAGAAAACTACACAAAACTTCCTAGCTCTATTCTAGATTTTTGTTAATTTACCGCGTGTATTCAGAATAATGGCAAATAATATTGACAAAAACTTAGTAAACTTTAATCATTTTTAAAACATAATAATAATGTTCGCGAGTACAATCAAATTACTTAAATTAAAAATAAAGCGCAACCATTTTAATTTTTTTCTTTGTAACAACAACAACATACTTTTTGAACCCCTGATTGGTAGTCGAGCACAAAATTTGAAGACGATGTATTCATAAACGACCACATTTTCTTGTGTGTTTTAATTTTCGATTCCTAATAAATTTTATAAAAGTTTAAAGTGTGTATATAACTTTATTAATTTATATTCCTTAATATTGATATACAAATTTCGGGAAAACACAAGACAAATTAGAGAAAATATTACAAACCTTTAATTAAACAATTTAAACTATTTAAATTGTTTTATGTGACAATTCAATTATTGGATTCACACTACATGTACATACATTATTATAGTAGTTTATTTTTCAAACTAAGCTAATCAAATTTATTTTAAGGTTTATATATCCAAGATTAAATATCAATATTTTAAACTTTTTTCCAATTTGATTTAATTTTTTGCTGTATTTGTGATTGTCCAGATTGAGCAAATTATTGCACCAAAAAAAGATAAATCATAAATTTTGTGATTCATGTTTATCATCTTCTTATTATTATTTATATTTCAAAAAATATAATTCCAATCATCGGTGGCGCGAGGATGCCATACTGCAATTAACCCACGGCACCGCGCCAACTATACTTAGGGAGAACGTGGGTAAATTTTGTAATTCATGTTCATCATATTTTTTTTATTATTATTTTTATTTTAAAAATTATAATTGCAATCATTGGCGCACGCCATCGCGCCAACTATATTTAGAGAACGTAGGTAAACTTTGTCTGGAGCGCCACTGCGCCGCACTAACTATTAACTATAATTAAACAACGTGGGTAAATTTTGTAATTTAAATTCATCTTCTTCTTATTATTATTTTTTATTTTTATTATAAACGAATTATCGATGGCGAGGGAGCGCCACACGGGAACTAAGCCCCACGGCACCGCGCAAAATATAATTAAAAAACGTGGGTAAATTAAGTATTATGTTCTTTTTCTCCTTATTATTAATATATTATTTTCAAACGCTTATATCTTAAAACCAGTATTCCTTCCTCGTTAGTGATTGATCAAAAAAAAACATGGGTTCTTTGGAAATCGTAGAAAATGGCGCAATAATTCTTAGAAACTACTTTTTCTTGATAAATAATATGTGTTCTATCGATAATACAAAAACTGTTAAAAAAGTATATATCGGCAACGGAATGATTATAAACATATGTCATCGCGCAGCTAAAACTATAGTTTATTAGGCTATTTTTTCAATTTAATTTAAAAAAGTTGTAGACTAGCCTTGAAAAATGCTCTAAGAATAGAGCAGGAAAAAGGGGCGATTTTTCCCCGGGCATATGTTTAGACAGAAAAGATGTGGACTAGTACAGAAAAGATGTGGACTAGTCTGAGATAGAAATTATGTGGACTTTAGGAAATTTGCATTTGGTTTGGCCAGCTACTCACTAAATAAAAATTTCTACCATATGATAATGATTTGTTTATACATTGATCTAATTACACAGCACTGTTGCATTTTTTTAGGCTGATGAAATGTCAATTGAAAAAATCATACTCACAGCAATCTTTGACAAGCGCGAAATCGCAACTTTTTTAAATTTATAGTTGTTTCCTACACATATACAAATATAGCCTTCTAATTGAAAAAGTGGCGATTTCGCGCTTGTCAAAGATTGCTGTGAGTATGATTTTTTCAATTGACATTTCATCAGAGTAAAAAAATGCAACAGTGCTGTGTGACTAGATCAATGTATAAACAAATCATTATCATATGGTAGAAATTTTTATTCAGTGAGCAGCTGGCCAAATCAAATGCTAATTTCCTACAGTCTACATAATGTCCATTTCAGACTAGTCCACATTTTTTTTGTCTAAACATACGCCCGGAGAAAAATTGCCTATTTTTCCTGCTCTATTCTTAGGGAATTTTTCAAGTCTAGTTTAAATTTACATACATTGAAATGTAAAACAAGTCATCAAGTGATAAATATAGTAAGTTTTATATTTTTTGCTTACACACTTTACCCAATTGCAGAACTTCGTACCAAAAATTTTTTTCAGCTTTAGAGACAGTATGTTTAATTTATTGGCAAATGAATTTCATAAAACCAACAAATATATGTTTTTTTAATTTCTTACTTTGTCTTAATGTCGAAGTATTCCTTATCTATCTTATCATTTAATTATAATATATCTATAACCTATTTTGCTCCAACGTTTTGAAATTTATTCTTCTATATTTTGATTTGACTGATGACAAAAAATTTACCTATTTTCTTTAAAACATTTTATGACTAAATTTATCTTAATTTTTTGTGTTCATGTATCATTTAATAAAATTTTAAATTCAAACCTTTTTTGCAAAATACAATAACGCAGGATCAATGATTTATTATTTGTACCCTAAAAAACTTCATAGTAGCTCCTCCCAGCAAGGTTCCGTATTTAACTTTTGTTTGATTCGCCAATTCCTCCATGCTGGTGATAGGCACATAACGCTTCTCAATGGTTAGAAATGCAGCTAAATTTGCGGTGTATGCTGATGTCAAAATAAGCGTAAAAACCCACCACGTACCACCTAAAATATTTTATTAATAGATTTAACACATTTAAAATAAAGATAATAATAATAAAATATAACATAATATTTTTTTTTATAATAAGACAAATTGTTATGGTGACAGTTAATAAGTTCAAGACAATATTGAATTTTGATTGCAAAAACACATATGATTTATATTTACAATAGTGTTTGTTAAAAAAATAACACCAAATTATTTCAATGGTATATATACCTTTCTTTTAATGAGTCATAAATGGTGGTTTCATTAAACTTATAAAACTTTGAAAAATTTTTAATGTGGTTGGTTTTTTTATGATTAAAAGGTCTAAGAAGGGTTTTCCTAAATTTTCGAAAAAACAATTTAAAATAACACTTAACAACACTTAAACATTTTCATTACAACCTAATAATCTCGTAGACACTGCTCTCGGAGCGAAATCACAGCCACCTCTTAACAATGTAGTAGCCACATACCTATAAATATTTTATTATATGTGCACTAAATTTATTTTTCCATCAAAGTGCATACAAAGATGATTCTTGTTCTCCACATAACAGCTCCTTATGGCGGCAAGCCCCCCTCAAAAGAACTTAAAATTTAAATTACCCCCGAAATTACTTTTTAATTATTCATGAAATAAGGACAAAAAAAAGGCGAAGCTCTGGAGTTCCGGAGCAGAGCTCCGCTTGTCGAAACATGACTGTTACTAATTAGTTTTAAAGTTTTTTAACAGCTAATTACAACGCAATTTTTTTCAAAATCTCTCGTTTTCGAAAAATATACAAGCATTGGTTAATTTTAACATTAAGAATTGTAATTTTTAATAAAAAAAAGTTAATTTGATTAAAAATTTTAAAATAAAGTGTTTATCTTCAATATTAAGCAGTTTTTGTACGAAATTTTACATTGAATTGTTGTTAAGTATTCAATTTAATATTGAATGTCATCAAGGTCAGCCTTTTTTGCCTACTTTACCAAAAGATCAATTATTTAAAACTAAAAGAGTCATGAAAGTTTATTACAAATTATAATTGTTGTGAAAACGAGTGTTTATAATATATTATAAAAAAACTGAAATCTAAACGTGCGTTTTCGTAATGATTGGTACTTTTTAAAAAAAGTACCAATTGAATGTTACCTGTTTTGTATATTTTTACTTTAATATATTTTAATAAATATGTAAAATTAAATTAAATACCAAATGCTGTTTGTTAAATCAAAATTGTTAAATAATTCTAATCGTGCCGGAAAGGGTGGCTTCGGTGCTTTTCCTACCACACACTGCGGTTTGGAAGGATGCCATTCGTACGGGGTCAGTCTAAAAATATATATATATATAAAAATCAATATAGAATAAATTTAGTTTAAATAAACATACAATTAAAAATCACAAAACACAATTAATGTCCACAAACTTATTTAGCTTTTAGCATTAGAATGACACTCCTGTTATTATCATTGGATCGAATATTTTGTTTCTAGATTTTAAGCACACATATCTGTTTTTCTGCGACACAATTTTCAACATTGAGACGTTAGATGCGCTTCATTTGTGTAAGACGAGTTAAAAACAGAAAGGGTTAACACATGTTACGTGAAATTATTGTTATATGGATTTTAAAGTTTGATTTATAAATAGCTAGAATATGGAAAATGCAAAATAGATCCAAAACTAAAATACGGAATTAGAATTTGGCAAAGCAACAAAAAGAATTTTATGTAATAGCAACTACATTACATGCAATACCAATAACTTTAGCTTTTTGGCTAAATATAGACCCTATATTATAAGATAAACAACACCGAACAAAGCTTAAAATTTATAAAACATTTCCAAATTTAAAAAAAAAACAGTATTGCATTAAATATTATAATATTTAGTTTAAAAAATATTTGTCGGAATGCACAAAATAGCTTTTTAATGGTAGATAAAATTTGTTTCTTACCTTCCAACTACGCATATTACCAGTGGAACTGTCAAAATAGAAATGACTAAAAACAGCCAAATGTCCATAGATAGAGGGTTCATGAAGCTAAAGAGACTAGGAGTAGCACTTTCCGGCACTTTATACAGTATGCTGATCCCGAAGTGTAAAAACGGTACGGTAAAATCAACATATTGAGAGCGTTCGTAGTTTATAGTAAGGTCGCCTAGAGCAATGTCAGCCTCCTGAAACATGAAAATTTTATTTTGATTTAAGGTCTATTCATACTTATGACAAAACGTCCTTTGGACAAAGTCCAAAGGACAAAAGTCCTTTGGACTTTGTCCAAAGGACAAAGTCCAAAGGGAAAAGTCCAAAGGACTTTGTCCAAAGGACAAAGTCCAAAGGGAAAAGTCCAAAGGACAACGTATTCATACTTCTTGTCCTTTGGACTTTTTCCTTTGGATTTTGTCCTTTGGACAAAGTCCAAAGGACAAATTCTGAGTAGCGTTCATACTTCGTCCAAAGGACAAAGTCCAAAGGACGTTTTGGCTTGTCCAAAGGACGTTTTGGTTTGTCCTTTGGACTTTGTCCAAAGGACGTTTTGTCATAAGTATGAATAGACCTTTAGAGTAAATAAATAAAATATTAATCTAATTAACATTTTTATTTTTCTAAAACTGTTAAAAAATATTAAGTAGGTGGAAGTATTTGTTGGAAATAACAAATAATTTTTTAATCAGCATAGTTTTACATAATTTAGTTTCGCCACACGATGATTTGATTTTCTATAAATAACGCTTTTAACAGTGGAATATAGATGTTTTTAGCACAAGATGTTTTGTCAGTTTATGGGGTTTTCTACTCTTATGCTTTTTATACTCCGAAGACAAATTTTTGGCCAAATGTTCATCCCGAAGAACTTCCATCACAAAAATATTTTTAGAATTAATTGAATAAAAAAAAGAAAATCTGTTAGGTGCGGCGCTTTCCAAAAAATAGTAGCGGTGATTACAGCGAAGGTGTGAGTTAATTATTATAAAAATATAATGTTCGTTTGCCAAACTTTACGAAAATCCGACCGAAAACCACGTATTAACCGTAATATCTCATTTACACTGTAATTGAACTGGTAACAAAAAAGTCAATTGAGTTATTTAGTACTCTAAAATGTTATATTTTAATTATACGAACTTTACATTTTAGCTTAAGTTGTTAGTGCTCATTTAACCAAAAGTTAATTTTTTTATTATTCCACGGAACGATAGTTTTTCACAATATATATACAGGACTTAAACCTGCAATCTTCAGCCCAATGTCAAGACCTCATCGACTGTCCTGTAACGTCGCACCCTTGTCCACTGACTCAAAGAGTGTTATTACGCTATTTTTAAGTTAAGAAACTTTTAAATTAATTGAATCAATTTACGTTGTTAAGAAGTGCCCCTATCATTCCGTCAAATTCACTTGTTCCATTAATTCTTCTTCCGTGGGTACCGTTTTCAACTATGATTAAACTATAAAAATACTTTGTATTTTTTAATAAATTGGCAAAGTATAGACAATAGCACACTTTTTATTTAATTTATGTTTTACGGGTAGCCAAAATTTGGCGATTTGTGTTTCAGATAAAGCTTTAAATCTTTGGCTATTTTCGGTTAATTTATGATTGGAATGTGTTGTTTCATTGATTATATCGGTTATGTTTTGATTAGTATTGCAAACACACAATTTACAGTATTTTTAATTTGGATGTAAATTGTTAAAAAAAATAAATTTTTGGTCATTTTGATAAGTACTTAAATTCTATAACGCTTTTAAAATAATTTTTGAGACGTGATATATTTCAGTTTTGGTATGCAATAATATTTCTGTCGTGTTATTTGAGATGATATAGGCACCTTGCAATGGAACTCGCTTTATACATGAAGTATGCAATATACATAAGCGTCACCATATGGATAATTACCGTATCTCCTACTTATCTTTCGTAGTATGTAGATCAACCGATCGAAAGCGCGCGAAATTTTGATCGGTTGATCTGCATACTACGAAAGATAAGTAGGAGCTACGGTAATTATCCATTATGGTAACGCTTATGTATATTGCATACTTCATGTATAAACAGAGTTCCAGTGCAAGGTGCCTATAGTGGTGAAACGAACGCTTGATTTAGCTTTAAAAAAAGTAACAAAAAAAGTTAATACTTATAGAAATATTTTTGGCGAACAGTCGATTTTCCAAGCAAATACATCACTTTAATTATATTTATTATCCTAGTTTATGTTATGGGGTAAGTTAAATCGAACGATTGCACAACCACTTTATAGCGACCACAAGATTTTAAAAGTGATATCAACGTAAAATAGTTCTCTCGGCACCAGGCTTTTGCAAATTACCATTCGCAGTTTTAATGAGGTAACAATACGTAACTGAACGAAAAACAACGCGACAATAG